>PVIH01005399.1:77742-124791 GCA_004025045.1 Sigmodon hispidus
AAAAAAAAAAAAAAAAAAAAAAAAAAAAAAAAAAAAAAAAAAAAAAAAAAAAAAAAAAAAAAAAAAAAAAAAAAAAAAAAAAAAAAAAAAAAAAAAAAAAAAAAAAAAAAAAAAAAAAAAAAAAAAAAAAAAAAAAAAAAAACCCAACCAACCAAACCAAACAAAACAAAACCCTGTTCACATCTCTTAACCCCTTATATTCTGTCGCCAAGGCAAAGAGAGGAAGTAGAAGAAACATCCCCGAAAGTAAAATTTTAATACAATGTAGCTAGATAGAGGAAGTGGGGGGGAGGGAGGAGGGTGTTTAACCTTCCTGAAACCCTGAACTACAGTATCCTGCTACATAGACTAATATCAAAGAAATGTACTCTGGGGTGAGTGGGGGTGGGCACATATAGCAGTTGAGAATTACCTCTGATGCTTTGTAATACAGCTTGACCTCTTTGATCTTTAATTTTTGGAAAACTAAAAGAAAAAATATACTTAATGTTAGTATTGTTAAAAGTATTGCAGTGTGGAGCTGGGGACTGTTCTGTGTGCTCTCCTGAGCATAATTGCACTGAGATCATCCGGTTTCCATTTTGAAAGCCACTGGCAATTACTGGAATACAATGTATCATGCGTTTGCTCACTGGATATAAAACCTATATACTAATTCGCAATAAAATGTAACAGCTGTCAGTGCATTTTCTGCTCTGTTACTTCAATAAATTGGAACTCTGACTAGAAAATGGGAATGTTGCATTTTTACACACTCTGTAATGTGTTTGCTTTTTGCAAATACAATTTATTTTTTTCATGACAAAAATTGTGGTTTGTTATTACTGCTAGTGGATAAATATTCCTATATCAGAATGAATTACATATGGTACCTGTAAAGAAGTAGTAATATTTTCTCATTTTTATGGTAGCCTGTCTTCAGTAAACAAAATACACTTAACCTACTTCTGTCGAATACTGAGTTGTTTTTTTTTTTTTTTTTTTTCTTCCCCATCAGAATGGTTGTGTGCTGGAAGTAGGAAAAGGATGCTCAAGCTTGCTTTCTTTCTTTCTTTTTTTTTTTTTTTAACCCTGTGATCTCAGGTGCCTGGATTTGTCGGTAACATTTTCTTCTGGACACCATCACATCTTTCAGAGTTTATTTTTGTTTAAGTTTCAAATGTCTTGTGTCTTTCACTATGCAGAAGATATCTTTAGGATGCTGAAGCAATGTCTCTGAGTTTTATTTAAAATAAAAATGCATGCACATTTCTATAATTCTGTTACTGGAGGTCAGACTTTTCACAGATAATTAGCCTTTTACACACTGTGAAATCAACCTGCATTGGTTATTTGGCTCGACTCTTTGCTTCTGTTCTTTATTTCCCAGAAGGTTAACGCGCTGAAAATCTAGCTTCAAGCTCATAGTACTGTCTTTTTGTGTTGCTAATTATCCTGTTGTATAATTATTAATATCAGGAGCAGGAAGAGGAAACATGCACACCAAATAGTCGTGAATGCTGGTGTTCTGGCAGGAAGCAAGCCCTGCATTAATAAAATGTGCCTGTGCCAATATCACAGGAGATGGGAGCGTTCCTTGTTAAGGACCATTTATTAACTGAGATCATCTTTTAGTTCGCCTTGGGGTAATGACTGATGTCAATGGCAAATTTCACAGTTGTCTAGAGAAATGAATTAAATTTGTAATAAAAAGCCCTTCGGCTTGTTGTACATGTTCATTTATTGGCATAGTTGAACTAAGAGAACTGTAAGGCAACTGAGAACGTCGGCTTAATTTTCCTTACATATAATGGTGACCTTTAGCTCCATATTGAAAAAGTTACCTATTATAGACTGGTAAATTAAATGAGAAGTTCCTTTAATGCAAAATAAACCAGATGACTAAGCTAAGTTAAATGGCCTTTGAGCTTGTAAGATCCTTGGTAGAAAAATATTCTTTCTTCTTGAATAGGAAGAGATCTTCTAGTTAAGTCTCCATAAAATAAGTGACGTGGCAGTCAAGCAAGTGATGGTAATTCAGTGTGCTGGTGTGAGGTCTTGTTCATGTTGCTGCTGTGGTTTTGGGAGATGATTTCACTTTATACTCTGAGTCTGAGGTTTTTTTTTTTTTTTTTAAAAAAAAATATTGTTTGAATGCTCTCTTAATTCTAAAAATACAGCACGTTTTATTTGGGCAGAGACTATTTTTGCTCTAATTATTTATATAAGCCTTTGTGTTGTTTTATGTAGTTGAAAAAGGAAAAAAAAAAAGTATATTTCCCAGGAGGGAATACAACTCTCCTTCTTGTTTTTCTTTTTTTGTTTTCTTCCTTCCTTTCTTCCTGCCTTCCTTTTTACTTCCGTTATTTTTTAGAAAGTGTAATTCCAAACTTGTTTTTCCAGACAGACTTGGTCTTAGAAATGTTAATTACTAAATGCCTAGGAAGATAACCAAGTGTACCACTCGTATTCTGTGAGTGTGGGTTCCAAAACAACCAGTCTGCCTACACACTCTGGTATCTACAATATAGGGCAGTTGAAACAAATTTGTCTAATCAAGGCACCCACACAGCTGCTGATAGCATGTGAAAAGGGCGGCAGAGACAATTACATATTTATGCAGACTGAATTGTCAGATTATTTCATATAGGTAGACTTCTCTCATATGTTTTGAACTTCTAAATAATGTCTCAAAATTTTCACCTTTGCATCAGATTAATATGGCATCCCAAAGCTCCATTGCCATTTACAATGCAATAGGACACTGAGTATACAGAGAATATCTGAACTTTGAACCCCACAGCAATGCCCAGTGTGGGCTAAAGTGAACCAAAATTTTCAAAGAAAGTCAAGGGACATAAAAACAATATTTTAAAATTTTTTTAAACATATAGCATAAATTGCAGTTACTTCAATTTTAAATACTTAGTAGAATTCTGATAAACTAATAAATTTTTTTTTCTTCCAAATTTCCAGATTTCTGCAAATGGTTAGTTTTCTCAATTTTAATCATATTTCCAATTGATTTTTTTCTTATATGTCCCATTTGAACCAATTTTTTTCTGTATTGTACGACCATTGCATCATACAGAAATATGGATGTGGTTGCTCACAAATTATTTATTTTTCGGAATTGCAGGGTGTTCTCTGAGGTGTACTGTGTGTTTCTTCATGACTCAGGAGGACCTAGGAAGTCTGGACATCTTTTTCTCCTTAAGGCACATGCTCATAGCATTCTAATAAGGCCAGGAATGGAGTTCACAGTCCCCTTTTACCCAGGCTCACCTCGGCCCTTTTCAGTATGTAACCTTATTCTCCGTGGGATTACTCGGATGAAAACCAATTAGGGAGCAACTCGCAATCTGAATGCATACAGAAGACTGCAGATTGAACATGGCCCATGCCAGCTCCTCAGAGCGTGCAGAATGCCCTGAATGGCATAAATATTAAAGAATTGCTAGGAGATGGACACACAAAAAAATTGAGGAAAGATGCCGAATGCCAAATTAGACCTCATAAAACCTATAACTGAAAGGGTGGACGTCTCTCCGCCCACCTCCCACTCCCTGCCCATTTGTATTCTTTGGGGAGGTATACCACTGGCCTCCTGAAGTGTGTTCTTCCTTGCTAATCCTTCCACAATGGTCCACATGAGTTTCTGAGGGGTCCCCCATGCCCTTCATTCTATGACTGTCAATTTCTGTCTAATAAGCCAGTCTCCCTCCTGGCTTCTTCCAGAGGCCCCCATTCTCAAGCTGGGAGGGGACAGCTGCCTCAAAGGCCATGACAGCTCTAAGAATTACTGAATGGAGAAATCAGTATTGAACCACCATGCTTTTCAGTGTGCTTACTGCAATAAATGTGGTGAAGGACAAGCAGGCCACTGAGATTTATAAAGATCCTCCATGCCAGACTTTCAGAAAGAAGTTTGGCTAACTTAGAGTCCCAGACAAACTACAAGCATAGTGCCTGCCTGATGAATGTTGTAATTATTTGACAGAGTGGGAGTGATTAGTATGCAGGATTTCCCCCCCCCCCAGTAGTTAGAAGGAACAAATGGGGAGTAATCTCACTTCTCTCCAATCTTTCTCCAGAGTTATTTTAATGTCTTTCTTCCCCTTTCTACCTCCCTCTGTCCTCTCTCCCATACGCCCCTTCCTATCCCTCCCACTTGCCACCCTCCATCCTTAAATTTTATTTAAGCTATTGCCAGTTTGGGAGATGAAAATGTAAAACGTTAAGGTCAGCTCAACACTATTGGGTTACATATTCAAACTTTTTAAAAATAAATTAATTTTAATTCATTCTCCCTTGAATCTCCCTCTAATCATTTTTCCTACCCTACCTTGTTACTTTCATATGATGAAAAGATCTTCTTTGGTTATCAAACATGGACCAAGTAATCCAAGCACACCATGTCCCTACTGGGATGAACCTACAGCTCAGGATCTAGGGAGTTACAGAGTGGAATGGGTCTTTGTATAGCCAATCAGAATTATTCACCCAGTTCTTCCCATTGGGCAATAGGAGAAGGGCAGAGACTTACCAAGTGGGGAGCAGGAGAATGTGATGAAAGTGTCTGTTAGCTTGGGAAAAAAAATGAGATGACCTATCACTTTCCCCACTTTGATTTCTTTCCAACTCAGAGTCCATAAGCAACCTCATCAGCATTTCACCCCAGCTGATGTACATGGGATCAGAATGGTGCTTCTGACAGTTGCAACTTTGGATATTGAAATCTTGTACTTTGGGGAGGGAAGGAGAGAGGTACAGGGATTGGTCCTAGACGTAATGTGTGTGAGTACTAAGCTATACACCCAGGCCACAGACATAATTTCCCTATGCACTGTGGTAATAAAATGAGACACAACTTACAGAATTGGGTTAGAAGATGATAACTCAAAACTAAACTATTTTGCTATATATAGTTTCCAATTTTAGTAGAGTGAAGCTCCATGACTAATGGAAGCCCAAACGTCAACTCTAAATGCATAGACATGAAATAGACAGCTTTTCCTTCTCTTCTACCCTCCTATATTCTTCTCAGCTTTTCTTCACACTCAACCTCCCTTAGCCTGTTCTGAAAGTCCTGTGATCCACAACCATACTTTTGGAGCCCTACACTAATTCTTTGTGTGGCCCTAGGTGTTTATTCTATTTTAAAATAGAATAAAAATAATTTCTAATATATATATATATATGGCTTTTATGCTTATAGACATATAGGGAAGGGTAAAATAAGAAATAGATACCAAAGTATGAACACTGATGCTTGTTTCCTGCTAATCTTACTTGAGCCCTTAGGGTAAGTCATAACAACAACAACAACAACAAAAAAAAAAAACCTACAGAGAAAGTAACAGTTTTGCATACAAAAAAGAGAAAAGTAGCCCACTTCCTCTCCTTAAATATGTAGCATTATCTATTATACCTGCTTGCAAAATCTAATGGAAATTAAAAAAGTCATATAATATCTTGGCTGAGGTACAGATGAAAACTAGATGTCCAAACACAAAGCATGCCTTGGGCATTGAAAGTATGACAATATAGCATTAAAGGGGAGAATAAAGTTATATAGAGACAAATTATTATAAGAAATACGTAAGTTCCACAAAAAGCAACAAAATCAATGTCAGTATTTCAGTATGATTTCAAAGTGGGTATCAGTGCTGCAATTTCCATTGTGTAAGACTGAAACCACGTCTTTATGTGTTTCCAAATTAATCCACAAAAAATCTTCCACACAAATAAAAACAATACCAGCTTACATAAATGTGAACAAAAACCTTCTAAGATAGATTTGGAATAATAACTACAGAAAAACAGAAAGTGAAAGCTTAAAAGCATTTAATCATGATAAGGGTTCACCATTTGCAAAGGCTGAAACAGGGCCTAGAGATGTAACATCAGTGCTGAAGTTTGTAAGGGAAACCGAAAATAAAATGCAAATGCCAAGGAGTCTCAGAAACAAGATAAATTCATGTGTTCATCATCATCATCATCATCATATTTTAAATTATTGTACAGAGAAAAGATGATAGAATTGAATTTACTTCTAGAATTAGTCATTCTCGTGCCACTGTACTGTAGACAAAGAGTATGTAACAATTTACAAATTAAGAATTCAAATGTTAATGGCCATATGCCATGTATACACAGGTTGTATACATTTGAGTTATTAAAACAATGCAATGCAAATGTGTAATATTTCATAACATGGATAATTTTTACACAAATTTTAATTTCGAATATTTGACTAGAAAGTGATATAAAGTGTGGTTTAAGAGAAAAATGAATACACACACACACACACACACACACACTTGATATAAGGAAATGTATTGTATGACTGGAAAGGAAAACATTCCCTTTGGGGATTTTCTGTTTCTTTTTGACTCCTCTGGAGTTTTTTTGTTTTTCTGTTTGTTTTCTTTCTTTCTTTCTTTTTTCCTGATTGTCTAGTGGTTACACCTTTTGTATTCAGAAGTAATGGTTTCATGCCATGCTGTTGTGGATGGTGATGGTGTATGTGATGGTGCTCCTGCTCTTCTGTCGACTGTCTATTCTAGAACACCATGTTTGTGCCTTAGCTCTCTGGTAGAGCATCTTCCCTCTCCTAGGGTGATCTTTACTCAGCTTTTCTGCTGTTGATATTTCTGGGGATTTCATATCCTTTATACATCCATTTATGTGTGACTTCCTTGGAGAGACTGCTCTCTCCAGGTCACAAGTACACTGGAGCTCAACTAATTTCCTTTGTAAGTTGTCGCTTCTATTTCCCATTCCAGGGTTTGGCCCCTGGAATGGATGCCTTTACTGAACTGCAGATTGTCTTGGATTATAGTGCCCATAAACATGCTCACAACCACATGTCTGAGATCTCCACAGAGACTAGACATGGTTTTGAAAATAGTTATTGAGGAACAAGTGTGCCACATTCACAGACTCTTAGTCTGAGCAATTGCTTCATACAGTGGGAACACCTTATGTATCAATTTTACATCTGCAGGGTCAAACAGATATTTACCCCAATATTTTCATACTTGTTTTTCCTAAATGTTTACAGTTTTTTGTCTTTATTCCTCAATACATATATATTTATATCTCTTTTTACAACATGGATGCTGTAATATATAAATAATGCAGAGACTGTTTAAAATATACAGGGTATGTAAAGGCTCTATGCAATATTACAGTACTTTGGATAAAGAACCAGAGCATGGGTTTTTAGTATTGATTGATAGGCTATCTTATAATCAATCTCAGCAAATCCCATGGGGTAACCATGTTGTCTTGAGAACTAGAGCAATCCTTACCTTGTACAATACTATAAAATGAGGTGATATGTAGGGTGAGTAGACAGTGCTTCTATTTTTAAACTTACTATATTTCAGTATTATATTGTATATAAATAATGATTTATGTGGAGAAAAACAGAATAATTTTAGCAGTTACAAGTGGATAATTTGAAAACTGAAAGCCTCTAAAATTTTAAGAATATATAAGGCCAGCTATCCACTGAATGGGAGCATGGGCAGACAGGCCCAATTCTTTGGCTGTCTCAATCACCCCACTCCATGTATATCAGGTTGTGAAGATAAGTCATTCACATGGCTGTTTATTTCTTCACTCATTTACCTCTGGTAAGAATATACAGTGATGTGAGAGTTGTTTTACTCATACCTATGGTGAGAATACATACTCACTGAAGAAGGATGACCTTGCAAGGCATTATTGTCCTTAGTCACACAAAACCTGTTCATGTCTACAGTCTCTTAGATCAGCACCATTTTTAGTGGCCACAGTGAGATTATGTGTTACAGTCATATACCCTTCTGGATTCCCCTTCTATGCTGTGTTTTCATGCTTGCATGTCATGCAATGGAATTGTACAGGACAGGACAGGACAGTTCAGACTGGTATCTTTTGCTTGTTTTTGTGGATTTAGTACTTACCCACTTCTATCTATGGCTTAGAGGTTCATTAATTTCAATAAAGAATAAAAACATTTCATTGTATGTATGTAACATGATTTCTTTAATCTTTTATGAAGAAAGTCTTGGATATCCCTGGTTTGGAATGAATAGGAAGATAAAAAAAGACTATTCAATTCATGTGTAAGATTTTGTGTGAACATGTTTGTACACCTTAGGTGTAAATAACTAGGAACTCAATTGCTTATCCTAACTTTCCAAAGTAAGGTTTAAAGTGTCTTTACTTTTTGCATCTCTCCAGCAAAGGCTGGACTAGCCACAGCCTTGTTGTTATTTAAGAGTTCTGGTTGAAGAATTTGTGTTCTTAGTACAGCATTGAGTCATTTGCAATTCTCTGTGTAATCAGATACCTTGTGTATTTCCATATGATTATTCACTATTTTATCGCAGTGAAGTATCTGTTCTATGTTTTTGTCTTCTTAAAATGGGGGGGGGGGCGCATTGAGGTTTAAGATTCCTTGATATTATAAACATAATTCATCAAGTTTTTAAAAATAGTTTAGTCATTGAACTTATATACCTCTGAATCTTAGAGACCATCATTGAAGATGGGGTATTAATTTTCAAGATTTCAAGTCTTCCAAAGCTTGAGCTTTTTTGAGCTTTAGCCAAAGCCTCATAGATTTTTTTCTCCTTTTTTTTTGTTGTCTTCTAAAAGTTTTTTGATTGTGTACTTTATGTAATAAGAAGGAAACTATATACCAATTCCGCCTTTCATCAAAAAAGTCAGTTTCAACATTTGTTAAACAACCAAAAAAAATCACTTTTTGTCTTTGTCAAGTATCAGTTAATTACATATAAGGTCAATTTATGAACTTTGTGTTCTTTGATGAATCTGTTGTTTTGCAAATACTTTACTGTCTCTATTGCCATTACCTTTATCGAGTAGTAGATTTGGGTATTCTGAGCCCTTTAGTCATGCTATTCTTCAATATTGTAGAATTTGTTTTCGGCTTTAAGTTTTGATGATCAACTTTACACTCAGTATGTTGACTTCTGCTATTTGGATTGATTCATATAGCATGCTATCTTCTGACCAAATTAGGAAGAATTGGCAAGTGAACCTTGTTATTGATTTTGACTTTGTGAAGTTTTCAATTCATCTCTTCCATCTGATTTTTGTAGCTATGTTTATATTTAATTTTGTGCATATTTTATTAAATTTATTTTTATTTGTTTTTCTTCTGTTTTGGGTTCTGCTATAAAAGGTTTTTATTTCTTAATTTCTAACTTTGTTCATTGCTGATATTCAGGGAAACAATTGCTATTTTTAGGTTAATAGTCTCTGCTGCATCCTTTCTCAAGCTGCTTATTAGTTCTCAAAGTATTTTTTAATTTAAAAAAGTTTAAAGATTTATTTATTTTGTATGAGCATTTTATTTCCATGTATGTTTGTACCATGTGCATACCTGATGCTTAAAGAAATCAGAAGAAAGCCTTGGGTAGCATGAATCTGGAATTACAGGCAATTCTAAGATAACGTGTAGATGCTAGGAACCAGCAAGGGCTCTTCACCATTGAATCATGTTTCCAGACTCTCTTTTCTATTTTTAAAAGTAGTCTTGAGAATTTTCCGTGGAGACAACTAAAGCATTTGTGAATAAACAAGAATTTATCTATTTATCTATTATCTATTATCTAATTATCTATTTATGTATTCTACTCTGAATTTTTCTTCTTTGACTTATTAAACCAGCTGAAAGTTTGGGTAACTGTTAAATAACAACAGCAAAAAAAATGACACCAATGATTTCCTGTTGATATCAAGAGTACCATGTCTAGTTTCTTGCTATTAATTGTGATGCTGGTGTATGATTCAGGTTAATATTCTTTACTAAACTGAACAGATTGCTTGCATTCATTCTTGCTTAGAGTTTTTCATAGAAAGATAAAATTTTTGTCAAATTCTTTTTTTAGTTACTATACTTTAAAAATTAATTTTATTTTAACTAAAATTTATGAACTAGAAGGTCTTTTCAGATTGCAAGGACACTACTCTTCACTGTGTCTATTTCTAGAAATTATCAGCCATTTAAAGATCTGAGTGGATTGATTAGCTCCTTTTTCTTACAAGCCATTTTTTTGTGACAGTTTTTGGTCCCCCCTTATTCATAAAACATCTTAATTCATATGATTGTGGTAAGAAGGGAAAGTACAGATAGATATGGAGTCTTTACAAGAACATCTCTGTTATAGCAGTGACCAGTCTATCATTATGACTATCTTGCAAAAGAGCATTTCAGTTATTAGTAATAATCTTAAGGTATAGTACATTTTAGTAATTAGTTAATTCTCACATAGTATTCCTCAATAAAGCTGAGAGAAATAGAAAGATAGTTACATTTAAACACAAAGACAGCCATCCCCCCAGGTGCAGAATATATGTGGGAATATAAGAAATAGGAAATTGCTCCAAACAACAACAAAAGTTTACTATTTGCCCAGATCTGTCTCTCAGTTCCTTTTCATCCTTGTTTCCACATTTTCAACACACATGAAAGGCATTTGCTTTGACCTCCAATCACAGAAGAGGCAGGTAATTCATTCTAGAACTATGTTATCCTTCACCATCATAGAATAACAATAATGTCTAGGTTTCAAGCTAACAATAGGACATAAACAGAGGAGACAACAGGAAGCCTGGACCAGCAAAGTCTGACTCAACATGTATTAAAGGATCAGGCAAAACTCTCATTCATATAATTTGCTTCCGTATTGTGTTGAATCTAGCCATGAGTACTCATATTTGTTTGTTTGTTTTATGGTTTTGAAGTTACTCTTGAATATGATGCCTTCAGGAATAGTCTCTAAGATATAAAGTATAGCAAGCCAAACAAGAATCTATGGAACATCTCTGGATGATGTTGGGTGGTAAATGTGGGTGAAGCTCTTTTTAAATTTTCAGAAGCAAGTCATAGTTTGGCAGAGTTCATTATTTTTTATAGCTACAGAAAATTGTATTATAGCTTGCTTTTTCTTAGGATGGAAGAGGAAAACCAAATTTCTGAAGAAAAGCTGCCATCTGGGTTCTAACTATGACCTAGTCAGTCTGTTGCCACCCAATGTTAAATTTATCATACCCTTCCAATTACATTTGCCATTGTCATGAAACAAAGACTCCAAGAATGCTTACTGCCCATGCTCTTTAAATGTGGACAAACAGAATGTAGTGGTCATCAGTGAGAGTGGCCCAAAACAAAACCACACATGCCTTTCTTCTATAATGATAAAAAACATCCCTTTTTTTTCATTTACTTTAGTCAGACATTTCAAAACATTCTAACTAATCTCCAGGAAATAACAAAGGAAGTAAAATGAAATTTCTTACCCCACCTTAAGCTCAATTTACTGATCAGTGCTTTAATGGGGAAAAAAAGTCACCTGTCTGGGATGGAAAACCCTAGCATTCATTTAGGAAGATGGAGTATTCATAAAGGAACAATTTAAAAATAATTTACAATTAAATATTGGCCAGCCAAAATTGTTAAGTATGGATAAAGCTGCTTGCCTGTGCCTGAGGATTTATTTTAGCATTTAGTGACTAAGTTGGGAAAAAAATGGACCACATCTTTGGGGTGTAGGTGTTTTCTTTCTGTTTATCCTGAGTCCTTACTTCACCATATTGGAAGATCACCAGGGTCTTTAAAGAGAGAGTCATGTTCAAAACCCTCTACATAGCAATATATTAGTACACATTGTAAAATGTACCAAAAATGTCATCTCATGCTATTTTTCATGTCCCATGTTTTTTTTTCCTAGTAATTAAACAAATTCTGGCCCCCTTATTTGTATTTCTTTTTGAACTCTTGACTGGAATTAATTTTCATTTTCAGGCTATACTGGAGTCTGGTTAACCTACAACCATAGCAATTCATATAGATTTTCTTTGAAGAAGTTGAAATTTCATTTTGTGGCAGCCTTTCTTCCACACTTGAAGAGTCATACTCAGGTATAAATAGGACAGATGCCTTCCAGGCATAAAAAGTAAATTAAGAAAAAAAATGCTCTGTTTGTTTTCAAATTTGATAGAGACAAAAGGAAATCCTAAAATCATCTTTTTTTTTTTTTTAGAAATACAAAACCAGGGTCCTGGTGGATTATAATCCCAACACCCAAGAGGCTGAGACAGGAAGATTGCTGTGAGTTTGAGGCCAGGCTAGAGTAGATACTGAGTACTAACCAGGGCAATATAAAAATGTCACACAAACAGTTTTCTTGCAAAATAATGTAAGACTTAATCAATGCATCCTAAGCATAGTAAACTGGATTTGTTTTATTCCTACATATTGGATGCTATCAGAGAATTAAATAGTGGTGATTTTTTTTCCTTATCTGTAAGATAGTTTAAAGAACCATGTCAAGATGTGTTAGCTCTCACATAACTCACATTAGCATGAAAACTACAAACTAAATGCCAAGAAGCATCTCTTAATTGTGATTTCTATTGTGCCAATGATTTCTATAAGAATGTCTTTAATTTTTTCTTCTGTGAAATTCACATAAGTTTGTAAAAAAAAAAAATCAGCATCAAATTATTTGCACAAATATTGATGAAGATAATTTTATTCAGAGCTGACACCCTCCCCAACATTTACATATAATGTCTAGTGAAAGCTTTAACACTCTTCAAAATGCAGCATTCTGAATGCTGTGTGAGGCAGGGTTGGAGCTTGGTGTTCATTATGGCAGTTAAAAACCATATGGAAACAAAGAAAAGGTTTGCATTTGCACTATAGATTAGTGTATGCAGTGAGTGTATTTGGGTGTTTGGGTGCAGATACGAACACACTCACATCAGTGTACCCATAGCCTCTTACTCATGGAAAACACAGAGCTTTCTAGTATATAACTATTATTTAATGAACATTTTCAGAAGGCACTGCATGCAATTATTTTGGGTGCTGTGTTTCCCATTTCTATGAGCTCTGAAAGCATGCTCTGAGCCCTGAGGAATGATCGAACAGTACACTACATCTGCCCTATAGGCACACAATCTCCAGTCAAGAGGCTGACAAATATACCAAGCCTAGTGAAAGGCGTCAAAGGCCAGGACTAACATTAGGTAGGAATTAGGAGTACAGGATGTCATAGGATCTGTTTCAATCACCTTCAGTCCCTTATTATGATTCAGCATTAGTTGCAGACAAAAGAAATACATTACTAGTGGAAATCTGGGACAATGCAGAAATATTAAAATGGTGGAGAATAGGGAAAGGCTTTATGGCAGGATCTGTGGGAAAATCTGTCTTCAAGAAAGACACATAAGAACACGTATAGAAATTGAGGGGTGAAGTCAATGAAAGAAAAGGATCCAAGGTACTTTAAATAAATCTGCATTAGCTTACAACAGGATGGACATAAGTCAGAAGAGCCAGAAACTATGTCTGAACAGTAAGGGGACATTTATGCTGAAGTGTTGCCCCTAGAGACAGAGGATTCATTTTTAAAAGAGGCACGCACATACATTCTTGTGTATCTAAAGACTGATCTAAAATGTTCTAGAAATCATATGACCTTACTGAAGGGCCACTTTAGTTACCCTGGAGAAGCATCTGTGCTCTCCCTAGCTAAAAGTGTTCAGTAAATCCATCCCAGACATCCAGAGCCCACTCGCCCAATCCTTTTTATTCATCATAAAATTGCCACCTAACCACTGCATGTGATGATTTCTTCCTCTGCTTTTTTGATGTTCTATTGCACTAACTGCCCCTCCCCCAGCAAGGGGAAAAAAAAAGCAAAATTAAAACCAATCTCAAGAAATGGAAACATAAAGTGATAGTTGAAAATTAGTATTTTGCCTGAGTTGCATCATCATGCTCCTTTTTAAAAAGTTCACACTTTCAGACCAGGTTGCAGCACAGATTCAGATTCAAATGCATATTTTATCTCTTTGTCTGAATCTCTCCCTTGTTTTAATGGAAGAACCCAAAACACTAACCCAAATTTAGAAACACAACCTCATGGGTTAAGTCAATGTCATTCTGGCTATAACATGACCAATATTAACCCTTGGAGTTGAGAATTTTTGCAGGGCTTTATGACTGTCTACAGCTGTAGGCTTATGGGAGGGTACCAAGGTCTCTGGAAGTCAGATCAGCTGAGCAGGCACAACAGCTCTTGGATCAATTCACTCGAGGGATGCAGGACCTTAGGCTGTGCAGCAGAACCAAATCACAACACTGAAAATTGGTTTGTGAGCACTTAGCAGCATAGATTGGTTCAGCCACCTCTACTTTTCCATCCTGGAACTAGCTGAAACTCCACTGGCTCTTTCCAAGAGTCCAAGAGCCACAAAGGCTCTTTTCTTAATTGCTTGTTTGTTTGTTTGTTTGTTTGTTTTTTCATGGTGGTGGTGGTTTTTTTGCTGTTGTTGTTGTTGGTTGTGTATGTGTGTGTGTGTGTTGTGTTTGGATATTCTGTGGGAAAATGAAAACTGTTACAAGCATTTTTCTTTGAAAGTTAAATTCACTGTATTACTTTAAAATAAATAGTATAGGGTTTAGAGATATAGAAACATAGTAAAATGGCTGCTACAGTGAGAAATACTTTTCATCTCATAGGACCACCCATCATCACTGTAGCAGGAGCAGCTGTGTAAGTCTTTAGAAAAAATCCTGAGTGTAATGCTGGATGTGGACCTCTGTCCAGCCAACTCTTATGCTTCTTCATCCTGACCATCTGTTACATTTGATCCTCTCACCCCTACGTTCTCATTTCCTCCTGCTCTTGGTAGTCACTGATTTATTCTCTCTGTGCAGTTTACACATAAGTATATTCATTGATGCTGTATTTTGTACACAAGTGAGAGCATAAAATATATTTTCATTCTCTGACTTATTTAAAATAGTACCTCCAAGTTTGTGCACATTACAACAAATAGCAGATTAGGTACTTTTTTGAGGCTGAATAATATTCCATCAAGTATCTGTATTAGATATTTTATTCATTCATCTGATAAGAAGTATTTGGGTTGATTACCTATCTCAGCTGTTTAGAAGAATGCTAAATGAACATGAGAATGCTGATGTCTTTTACTAGGTGATAATTTCATTCCCTTGTGTGTAAACTCAGCATTGCTGTGTTAACACTGTAAACGCATTTTACATTTTTTTTCAGAAACCTTCATACAATTTTCCATAATTGTTGCATTTTATATCTCTGTGCCTTCTAAAATTCTGTCTAGAAGAAAGGAAGGCTGTAGAAAAATAAAAGTTGCAGTTAACCCCAGCTCATCCCTAGAATGGAGCACCCTGAACAGAATAAGTACTTACTGTAAGCTCAATAAAGGCAGGCTGAAAACTGACAAGCACTGGGCGTGGCTCCTCACTCTCCATAATGCCTCCCTGAAGTGACTGTGATTGACAGCCATTTCCAGAATTCATGCTGCTTCTTCCAAAGGCAAACTTTAACTTATTTCTTCCTTCAAAATCTATGATAATCCAAAAATGATCAACAACAATGGTCCCATTCATCACTTATGATCAAATGACATACTTCTGTAAAAGCAAATGTAAGAAAGAGTGAGCTTTTCCTTTTCACTCTTATTTTTAAGATAACACTTGAGGCTTTCTGTAGCAATGAAAAAGAAGATATTAATTTTTCAGGTCTAAAGTTTAATTCAAATATAATTACTAGATATTTGATTATTGATTTAAAAAATCTTTCTGGATAGAAAAATCTTAAAATTTTAAGGTATTTTAAAAATCAAAGGAAACTTTTCTTTAAGTTCCCCTTTCCTTCTACTGTGCTTAAATTGACACAACCTTCAATTTACATATATATTCATTCTTTTTGTCTTTAACTTACATAAAAACAATTTTAAATTATTTGTCTTTAAGACCCTCAGTAGACTTGTTGCCTTTCCCCTCTTTTTAACTTCATTTAAAGCTTGTAACTTGAACATTTTGGTATCTCTTCATGTTTTTTTTCTCCATTTTAGAAAAATTAATTTATGAGTCCACATGCAGAGTGTCATTAATCCAGCTCATATCAGGGAGATCAAAATTCTCCCAGTGTCTTACTTAGGGGTTGATTTTACAAAATAAGTGGAATTCACTAGTAATCTTCAGAGTGTTTCTCTATACTGTTAATCAGCTAAACATAACCATCAATTATAAATGCAAATTTTCAGGGTTAAATTGAGTGTTCAGAGGCTTCAAAGTAGCTGTTATTGGCTGTACATTGCCAAGTCAACACAGCACAAAATAAAGTGTTGGGTCAATATTTATTTTTGAATTGGTGCTCTAGAGAGAACTAATGTGGGGGTAATTTGGGTCAATAAAAAAGAAATAGGGGTCTTCCAAAAGCAATAAAAAGAAATTGGTACCTAAATTGTGTAGTTTTACATGAATTATCTGGATTTTATCAACTGTTTAGAAGTCTAAAGAAGAAGCAGGGCTGGAAGTGTATTCAAATGCTAACATTTACAGAGAAGACTCAACTGAGGAGGGTCCAGAAATCAAGAAAATAATCTTTTCACATGTGACAAAAAGGGAAAAAAATGGAAATTTTAGATGATGTTCATATCTATTCATTGGTCCTGATTTCCTATATGGAACCTAATTAATTATGTATTTATTATTGAAAATCATATGAAACCACAGGTATGCTTAATCAGGCCCATTTTCTGTGTATATGTATGTGTGTGTTTTTAAAATCAACATTTCTAGAATAAAAGTCATTTGTAAGCTTTACTAGTGGTTCACCACAGTGACAGGCTTCCAAACAAGGAGAAATAATTTATTAGCTCACAGTGTTTTTCTAGCACCCCCCACCCCACCTTGAGGTGGTACATAGGTTGTGCAATGAATAAATTAAGTATATTTTCTGCCTCGTGCTTGGCATAAATCATTACTTTTTCCAGACCAAAGGTGGGTGGCTATTTGTATGGCTATTCTGCATTATATAGGCTCTGTGATCTGGTAGAGTGAGGAATACATTTTATTTACTAATTTTTGCAAAACAATCACTCACAAGATGTTTTTCATCGTGAAAATAAAAATTCATTCACTATAAAAAGAGCAAGAAACTCAAAGCATGTAAAATCAAGCTGATTTATTAAATTTTAGCTTGTAAATATTTTTTTCTTTGACACATAAAATGCAATGTATCAATTGCGTCTCTTTTGTTATTATTACTATAGTCACTGAAAACCATTAATTGCAAGGAGAATTACTTTTACAAAGTTGGCTATGCAGATATTAAATGTATCTTTAAAATAATACTTTTTTAAGTATTATTAGCTCTCATGGAGACCAGCTACTACTGAAGAATATATATTTATTGTGAAATCATATAGTAAATGTGTGTTAGTTAGGCAGGGTCAACTAAGAGATGTATGTATCTACAAATTTATTTTAGATGGTTCTGGCCCAGACTTTCCAGGCCTGGACTACAGGTTTAGTCCCACTTTCAGCCCTTCTTAGCCTCAAATAATCATACACAGGCTTATGTTATTGTTACACTGATTGACCTAGGGCCCAGGCATAAAACTTACTAACTCCTTCATCTCAACTCAACCACATGGCTTGGTACCTTTTCTCAGAGCAGCATTTCAGCTTCTTTGCTCTGTGTCTGCTGCTGTCTCCTCTTCATGTCTGCGGTGGCTCTCCCTGTTCTTTCTGTGCTCAGAATTTTCTTAGCCTGGTAGCCCATACTTCCTATCTGCCTTTTGGCCAATCAGCTTTTATTAAACCCATAGGCGGGACAATTATTTAAAATGTAACACATAATCCACTATAAAAAGATTTTTAAAAAAAGATATTATTCTCCTTAATGGCATATGTAGGATACATGAGCATTGATGTCTTCCAACATGGCTAAGTCATGTGATTTTTTTCAAGTCAGAGTGGCCAACTAGATCAATTGCTAGCCCTAGAGAGCAGGCACCTGTAAAGCTCACAAGCTTCCTTTTGTCAAGTTTAAAATGAATATGGTTCTCCCCACAACTAACCAAGAAGAGTGACTACCAAAAACTGAAAGCATAGCTAAGCTTTTAAAAAGATTTCAAATGAATCCAAAGGTTAAGATGGTAACATAAATTCTTTTAAAATTTTTTATTTAAATAACATTTTCCTTTATTGTACATATGGATCTCACTTTCCCCTCTCATCTCTCCTCCAGTACCCTGCTCATCCTCTCCTCCTCTGCCTCCATTTAGAAAGTGGCAGGCCTCCCACGGGCTTGAACAAAGCATGGAACGTCAAGTTCAGTCAGGACTCAGCTCCTCTCTGGGTCTCAAAGGCAGAGCAAGGTCATCCAACTTGAGGAACAGGTGACCAAAGGTCAGATAAGTGCCAGGCATAGGTCATGATCTCACTACTAGGAGCCTTACAAAGAGACCAATGAAATGAAATGTCACCATGTAAAAAAATATAGACAATCAATTTGTAAACATGTGGATATGTGCCTGTGACATATTTTACCTGTAATATGTATTTGCAACCAGCAAGAACATTTAAATGAATGTTTTCTAAATTTTTCACAGATTTGCAGAAATTAATTTTGAAAGCAATAGACAAAAATTTTATAGTATATGTTAGACTCAAGTGACCATTGCTTCTTGCATTTCATATTTTCTAGATAGTTACAAGTCTAGTAAGATCGCTTCTGTAGTAAAAGAAGACCATCTTTTTGAAACGTTAGACCTACACTAATTTAAAGTATTAAATACTAATTAATAGTATTGGAAATATTTCCAGATATTTACTATAAAATCAATCATTTTATCTACATTAATTAATTCATTTGCTTGGGCATCTGTACTAGGTTTTTTTTTTTTTTTTTAAATAACAATAATGAAATACCTGACATGGTTGCTTATTTTTTGAAAAAAATATGTTGATTTAGCTCATGGGTTTGGGAGCTCTATATTTAATTTGATAGAATATTGATTTGTCTTCTAGAAAGGTCAGTGGATGGCAGCATACCATAAGAAGACATCATGTGTATGAAAACGCATATCTCAACCAAAATAAATATGAATCTGAGAGAGATGGGGGGGATCTTCACATTTGCTAAGTAGAGGTTCTGATGAATTAAGTACCTTCTATCAGGCTCACCCATTAAAGTATCTACCACCTCCCGACAGCACTGAAGTAGAGATCAAGCCTGAGTCACAATGGGCAACTGGGGGACAGAAACCAAAGTCAAACTATAGCATCTCCCATGCAACTATTCTATAGATACTCACATGCCTATCGCTGGCCGGATCGGAATAACTGCAAAATGCCTAGATTCTTGTGCCAGTTCAGTCCAGTGCTGGTTAGAATGTTCTCTATCTCATTCCATGCACACTTCTCTACCCTAGAACTCCAGAGACAAAAGACAGGAAGTTCATGACTGGATGGCAGAGGAGAACCTCTCTCAGAAACAAACAATTATTCAGGGGAGTGAAATTAGCCAGTATCCAAAATGTGAATATGTAAAGTTGGCAAAAGAAAAATTAAAAGCAAAAAATATAAATTAACAAACATAACCCAGCAGTTGACGCTCTTCTGTAGCTCATTTGAATCAGTAAATTGTCTATTATTTAGGTTAGCAATTTTCTCTAGAAGACTTTTTTCTAACATGTAATCCTGGTAAGTGCAGTGCCCTGTGACTTTAAGAAGCAAACCCTGTCACAGCATCTATAGGAAAAAGAAAAGTTTACTGTGGCGGATCATCTTTTTGATGTGTTCCTGAATTAAATTTGAGAGTATTTTATTGAAAAGTTTTGTATCTTTGTGCATAATTAACATTGGCCTATAGTTTTCTTTTTTATTGTTTTGTGGGGTTTTTGTTTTAGGGTAAGGAAGGGTTTATAAAAGAAGCCATAGGATGTTTTTTTGGTGTGAATGTGTGTGTGTGTGTGTGTGTGTGTGTGTGTGTGTGTGTGAGAGAGAGAGAGAGAGAGAGAGAGAGAGAGAGAGAGAGAGAGAGAGAGAGAGACTAAATGTTTAGAAAAGTGGTGGAAAGAAATATACTGTATGAAAATGTAAATTAAAAAATCAGTATTGGGGGCTGGAGGGATGGCTCAGTGGTTAAGAGCACTGTCTGCTCTTCCAGAGGACCTGGGTTCGATTCCCAGCACCCACATGGCAGCTAACAACTGTCTGTAGTTCCAGTTCCAGGCAAACACCAAGGCAAATAAATAAATAAAAGTGTTTAAAAAAATCAGTATTAATGAAAGAGTTGCTGTCTCTGTTTATAGTTATTTGGTGTATTTTTTCCTTCATTTTATACTTTTTCTCTCCCCCTTCACTACCATGAACCACCATAATAGGTTTCCTTGTGACATCTTTATGCATACATATAAGAAAAGGCATGCAGCTAAATATAATCTCTGGCAACAACAAGACAAAAAAAAATGACTTCACTAGAAAAAAACTGCTAGTATTATTTGGTCAACAAAAAAGCTTTTAGACTGTTTCACAGAGATTTTGTAAAAGATCATGATGTTTCTTCAGGAGCATTTGAAATAACTACTTTAGGATAACTGTGTAACAAAAAATACATGGTGATATGAATGCTTAATGAATGGGGACATTTTAAGTGTACTATTTGCCTGTATAAAATTTTATAATGATAATAATTGTGATTTCTGATATTACTGAGGTGGGTATGAAGAACAGTGATGAGATCACAATCTTTATGCTCTGACTCTACCATCTACCTAGTCAGAGTATTCTGAATATTTCCCTAGGTTTAATGGGCATGGGATGTATGGAAAGCACATGGCATGAAAACAGAGAGAAGTCTGGTGACCTAGAATAAGTCTGTCTGTGGTCTTGCCCATCTATATCAGTGTCTTCTTACCACTGATGTATAAAGAGAAGTTTCCATTTAGCAGTTTAAAAAGAGAATTTAGAGTTTTGTGCATTCAATTTTGGTATTTCTCTTTGTTTCTTTTTTGTCCTCTTTGGAGGAAAAATATGCTATGCAGTTAATAAATATTTATGCCTCACTATCAATAATGCAACATGTCTTAGATAAAGACAGCCCCACAAGAAGGTACACATAATTCACCAAATCACATTTTCTTTTTCCTCATTTTTTCTTTCTGGGGACATCATCAGATCTGTTGAACTGGAATTTAAATGTGAAACAATGTACAGGCCTGGCTTATGTTCCCCACATCAACCCTCTCCAGCTACCCTGCAGGTAGCTCTGCTTCCCACCAAGATCTCACATTTCCTAACCTTTGAAGTGAGAACCTTATGATGGTTTGAATTAGAATTGTCCTTTATAGACTCAGGTATGTAAACACTTTGCTCCCATTTGGTGGTGCTGATATGGGCTATGGTGGCAACTTGGAGGAAGTATGTCACTGGGCATAGACTATAAAGGCTTATAGCCTCACCCCACATCCAATTTACTCCACTTTCCAGTGCCTGTCACCTCACCTCTCCCACTATTATGGATTTTTTTTCACTCGAACTGTGGGTCTTAAATAAGACCTTGTTTCCCCAAGTTGCTTTTAGTTATGGTGTTTATCATAGCAGTGGGAAAGTAGCTAACAGGTATAGTATACTAAAGGAATGTACTTGGCTCTCATGCTTCTGGCATCAGGAGACTTCCTGGCTAACATCCCAGAACTACTAATTTGACGCATTGTATGCAGGCATCAGTGAGAGTGGGTTATCCACACAGGGTCAGCTTCATTTATGAGGGACACACATTGAGTGAAAAACATCTTTGTTAGTGATGTTTGTGACATTGGTAGCATACTGCACATCTATCCTGCTTTCATTACTGTTTCTGTGATAAAATAGCCCTTCAAAAACAATTTAGAAGAGACAGAGTTGTTTTAGGTCATAGTTCCAGAATACACAGTCTATCATCCTGGGAAATCCAGCCAGCAACCTGAGACATTTAGTCACATTTGAGGTCAAAAATACAGAGAGATAGATTATAAGCACTCTTGCCTATTGTTCAGCTCACTTTCTCTACACAATTTAAGACTCAAACTTAGGGAATAGTGCCTCCCACAATGGATAGTACTTCCTAATTTAATTAACACAATCAAGACAATTTTTTATAGATGTGCTCACAGACCAATCAGATCTAGACAATTCCTCATGAAAAGTTTCTCCCCAGGTGATTCTGGATTTTGTCCGGTTTAGAATGGAAACTGTAACCTCATCTGATTCGCAATAGCTATTCTCTGTTAGTCAATATTCTCTTCTCTGAACTATACCACTCCTATGTTGTATAACACCTCATCCACCAGGGAGATGAGTGTTTTTGTAATGTCAACCACTGTCAACAGAATTTCTCCTCAGTTCTATGTCCTGGGCAATGTGTTTATGGTTATAAAACTATCAATGAAATCATATGATCTGTATGAAAATGATGATAATGAAGAAGAAGGAGGAGGAAGAGGAGGAAATTAAAGAACAGTAAGGTGGCTCTGTGAGTAATAACACATTCTCCAAGCGTGATAACTTGAGTCCTATCTCTGGAACTTTGCAAATGGTCCTGTGACCTTCACATACACATATGGGGTAGGTGTGCATGTGTGTGCATGTGCGCAGTGTGTGCACACACACATAATAAATAGATGTAATTTTTGAGAATATCATGCATAAACTTAAAACACACTGTCTAGACTAGTCATGCCATTGATTTAGACACAAAGAGATACAGTCTACTTGCCTGCTGAGGGTGACAGTCTTTCTGTCATTTGAATCTACCTCCAGATAAGTCAGGTAAAGCATCTTGAAGAAGGAAATTCTGAGGAGAAAAGAACACAGAAGATCACCTGCATGTGGCAACAGAGGGGATGCAGAGAAAACTGATGTTCACTGATCTCTCTAAAGCAGGCTGTAAGTGTATCTTCTGAGATGCCTGTATTTCATCCTTCAAATAGAAGCCTTTAAATCATTGAAAATAATAGGTTTCCTCTTGATTATATGTAATTTAAATATCTCATTAAATAGTAGAATTCAATATTATGACTGCTTTCTTTCTGCATAAAGGACAGTTTTTTTTTTCAGTTGCTAGCCTATATGTTATTTTCAGCAAGTCTCTTGGTTTCAAGAGAAAGTTGTGAGGTTTTACTACCAGTAAAAAAAAAATGACAGAAAGAAAGAAATAGACACACTACAAAGCATTCAACCAGGACATAGACATGGTTGGAGGAGTCACTAACCTTAATGCTAAATAAAAGATCAGAGCCTTCATGAAACACTGATGAATGTTAGAAACCTGGGCAGTGTTACGTTTTCACAGGTCTCAGTCCTGAACACCTTACTCTCTTACTGGCCTGGAAGGATCTTGCTCAGTGAGTGAGGCTGGGGGTTACTAGCTGCCTCAATTCCAGTAAGAATTTGAGTTCCATTTAGAAACAATATCCTTGCTTCCAGCAGAAAGGAGTCCTGGAGCAGATGGACAAAAATCACTGCAGCAGCAAAGAAGGGATTCTGACAGCTATAAGGAACCAAATTTTTAGAGAGATAGGAAGTACATCTTCCAATTCTTTGAAATGTGGTTTAGGCTGCTGGGGCTTATACAGCTTCATTCCTTTAGCAGGTATGTTTCTACACTGGAAGTAAGAAAAGAAAATTTTTTTTTGGGGGAGGGGCTAGACAACAGCTTGCTATCCCACACCTGTGGCACTGCATTTGTAATGAAGAACTTTAACACACATACATACACACACACACACACACACACACACACACACACACACACACACACGAGGTACAACATCCACTCTTGGTGCTCACAGGGACCAGAAGAGAGCGTCAGAGCCCCTGAAACTGGAGTTACAGATGATTGTGAGCCACAATTTGTGTGCTGGGAACAAAATCAGAATCCTCTCAAAGAGCAATCACCACCCAACTACTGAGCCATGTTGATATCACCTCATTTTTTTAAAAGTTTACTTTTATGTTACTCATAGTTTTGACTCTTAAAAAGGTATATTTAAATTAACACAGAAAAATGCATTTGTATATGTACAAACTGTTTTGAAGTGTCCATAGACAAGGGATAATTAATTGAGTGTAGTTAATTTAAAAAATTTATTGTTTTGCTTAGGTACCATTTTCCTGGTAAGAAATTTTAGCTCCTCTTATTTTTCAAGGCATAGTATGTCATCACTGGCAATGTCATCTCCCTGAATAATACCTCTCCTAAAAACTTTCTTCCAACTCTAAAAGTATATCCTGGAAACGATATCAGACATCTCCGCTGACACCTATCACTCTTGCAACCACTTCAACCTCCACTAAACATTATTCTACTTATCACTACAGTTAGCGTAACTATATGCATGCTGATGAAATCCACAGCCTAGAAATGAGATCATATGATATTTGTCTTTCTGCATCTGGCTTGTCTTTTGAAATAGAAACTTCTCCAGTTACATCCACATTATCAGAATGATAGCACATTGTTATTTCTGCAAATGAATAAGAGCACATTGCAATCAATATTACCTAATATCTGTTCTGTTAAATGTTGTTGGAACTTAGGTTGCATTTATATATAGCCTAATAACTGTGAATACTCATTAGTGAACATGGACTATTCCTTCAATATGCTATTTAATTTATACGTTATAGAACAATTTTATTTTAAATGTTCTGATGAAACTCCATGTGATTTTCCACAGTGACTATGCTAATTTTCCACCCAAGAGTGAAGTGGTCTTTTTTCATATTCTTACAAGAATAACCTTTCATCATTATTATCATAGTTATTTGATTATACATGAACAAATGTCTCACTGTACAGATAACACTGCTTATTGTCCATAGATGACTTTTGAAATAATAATCTATTTGTTTTCACTCAATCCTCTTTCTTCTTGATTATAGACAAAGGGAGCAGGAGAGAAAAAAATAGAGAAATGGAGAAAAGCAACAGTTATATACCATGCTATCCATATTCAAATTATGCTCTTGTTAATATTGAGCCCTAATGTATATATGCTATCATTTTTTAGAATCACTGGGTAATATTACCAATACTGTGCTTTCAAAATGTACTTTTTGTCATATTTTAGCTCCTTTTGCTAGAATTCTTCTTCATCTCAAATTCAAACCAATGCAAATACATAAATGCATACTTCAGTATGCTGTTGATAACACTACTATCAAGGGTTAGTCAAAGGAGAAATACTGAAGAGCAAAAATTGCCATAGAATCTTGCTTTCTGGTTCTTATTAAGAAGATATTCCAGTACTGACATTATACATATAGGGACCCTTCTATTCTGCAGTTGATATTTACCTGTCATGTCCAAAAGGAAAGTCAGTGTCATTGTTTTCTCTAAATGCCTCACTAAAATTAAGTTATACTGCATCAATAGCATTCTCCTCATCTACTACTCGTTAAACATATCAAAAATGGAAATGAGTTGAGTTTGGCATAACTCATAATGTCATTTGGGAAGAAGACAGAGGATCTGAGCCAACATTAATGTGCACTGTGTGAATAATTTACTTTAATTTCAATTACAGCACCAGGATGGGATGTAGGAAGTCTTCCCTGTAGCTGCTCTGAGCTCTGGGATTTAACTTGGTTAGCAGAACAATTTAGATGGCTTAGGGACCTAAATTGGAAGCCAAGATGCTATGGGTAAAGATGCAAAATAAATAGTGGTCCATGATGTCTGTAGTTTGCACAATAGGAGAAGAAGAGAATTAAAATTGAGTGGGCAAGAAACAGCACAATTTCTATGATGGGAGGCTGAAAATTCACAATGTTTATGAAGCACATAGAGAGAGCGAAAACACATTCCCTGCATG
The DNA here is from genome assembly GCA_004025045.1 of Sigmodon hispidus. NCBI lineage: Eukaryota > Metazoa > Chordata > Mammalia > Rodentia > Cricetidae > Sigmodon > Sigmodon hispidus. The sequence goes on from PVIH01005399.1 coordinate 103,450, forward strand.
TATCCAGACAACTCCACAGGTCAAGAATGCCCCTGAAGGCTTAATGAAAGTGAGCCCCTGTACAATGGCATGTTTATCAGGAATGAATTGAATAGAAAAAAAAATGCAGTGCATATTTTATCAAGTTATTTATTAGTAGTATATATTAACTATACAAGCTAATCATCTTTATTTTGACCTTTATCTACAGGTATAACATACATGCTACTCACATTTACCCTCCCCTCCCCTTCTAAACACCCATTCTTTCAAATGGTTTCTTCCTCATCCCATATATTCTTTTTATATTTTTATTAATTTAAAAGTACTATATGAATCTTAACTTCCAAATACATAAATCTAACTTTTAAAATTTGTGATTATTTGGCTTTCTGAGTCTGGTTTATTTGACTTAACATGAGAATCTCCAGCTCCATCAATTTTCCCACAAATGACATAATTACATTTTCTATGGCTGAGTACATTCCATTGTGTATTATGCATTTCATTCATGAGGAGATGGGCATCTATTCTGATTCAATGGCTTGGTCATTGTGAATTTTCCCCTCTATTTCAATTACTACTTCCTTATTAAAATTTCTGAAATGACTTGCCACATTTAAAGAGTATCACTTAAAAGTACTTGCTATATTTTGAGATAGGGAAGGTGACTGTGTTCTCTAATTCACAACATTTATCTATTTTTTCTTGTATGTTCTAGAAAAAGTTCTGTATCTTTTTTCAGAAGTCAATAGATGGCAGAATTTGGCTTTGTGTCACACACGTTAGCCAAGACTCACTAATGTCCTATGATGCCATATTAGAACTTACAGTGCTCCTTCAGTTTAAGGCACCTGTGATTATCAGTATTATGTTCCAGTGCTGTGGTAAGAGAGTCACAGGTTAGAGACTTTACAGAAGATAACAAAATTATTAAAGAAGGATCCTGCCCATATGGGTAAATACCATCTTATCTACTGAAACCCAAATATAAGAAGGGTAGGAAGAAATCTGGATGCACTTTTTTAAAATTTTAAAATGATAGAAATGATGAAATTTCTATCATTATCTTCCCTAATTCTAAGGACTTCAGATTTAGAGTAAATTACATCACAGCTTGCTAATAGAAGACTGCAGTACCTGCCCTACATAGTTACATAATCCAATTCCCACAAATATCTTTTATAAAAAAACTCCATCAATATCCCATTCCGTGTTTTTATGGAGACTCTAAGTAAAACACCACCTTTAAGTTTTTAATGTTTTATGGGTGATCTGAATGTTTTGGTGGTGGTGCAATAATATCTTATATAAACATGGGATCAGAGGGCATTGTCACAGGAGTTACGTCCATTTTCAAAGATTGCAATAAATAAATATTGTTTCAAGTGCTCAAGTTAGTAAATCAAGTAGATAATCACTTTGGGGGTTTTTGCTGAGAATTATTAAGTCTTCCTTTCTGGTAGTTCTCAGTTACTTATATCTCGTCTTCTAGGCACCAGGTAGGGCCCTGTAAGGGGATATTTCACCCTTTCACTTTGTCATGTAAGCTCGTATTATTGTTGTGTTTGCTTAGACAACTACAGAATTGATGTTTCATGGGTTTCATCTTCCTCTTCCATAGAGAAGGCACCGTCTCTAAATAGACACCTGGGTCCTGTGACTCTTTTAGATTTTTCTACTCCCTGTTTGGTAATCTTGCCTGATTCATAGGATAGGGTTAGTGTTGGAGATATACTCTTCCTTGAACCTTAAGAATAAGAGCACTGCTGTAGATGTTCTAATTGAGTCTTGCACACCATGGTTAGTTGTTCTCTATGTTTGGACCAGTTGTGGATCTGTAATAGTTTCAGTCTGTTACCAAAAGAAGCTGCTTTGATGCTGGATATATGTATCACTTTTCTGTGTGTGTGGGGGAAGTATGTGTTTAGAATAAACTTAGGAATTATATTGTAATGCACCTACCTTAATTTTTATAGTATTAATAAAAACTTGGAATTCAAAAATTGAGATTAAAAGCTTCATAAAACCAAAGAATTGTGGAGGACCAGTCAGCTGACCCCACTCTCCATGTTTCTCAGATCAAAAAGTGCAGTCTTCCAAGCTCTTCCTTATCCCTTCCTGTTCCTCTCTGTCCACTCCTTCTGTCCTTCAACATATCTATGGATAATTCCAGTCAGCAAATCGCTGAATCTACTCTCTGATACCAGATTTAACTTTATTGTAAGCCCTAGAGTGTCAGTGCCAGTGTGAACAAATATCCTACAACAATGTTGTTTTAGGAAAGTGACTGAAGTATGTTCTCATCTAAGATTCTTGACCTTACCAGCCATTAAATAATTAATTGATACCAAGTGGTTAGCCAATAAAAACGTATACATATAAGCAAATCTAAGTGGATTCAGAAAGTGTGATTTATACATTTATTTGTGTGTATATATATATACATAAAATTTTGAATAAATTATATAACAGCTTGCTAATGGAAGCCTGCAGTACTTCTTGTCCTCCATAGTTACATAATCCAATTCCCACAAAAATATGCCCATTAAATATCTATAAATATCATGTACATATAACTATTATTAAAGTAAAAGGGGCCATGAAGTTGAGAGAAAGTGGGTTGAGGACATTGAATTAGTTCTGAGGGAAAAAACATGATGTAATTATATTATAATTAAATAAAATGCATAAAAAAGCAGTATGTGATTAAAAATGAAGGCACTAAGTCCCAGATTTCTCCACTAAACTTTACTTCTTTAGCCAATTTTCCCAGCTGATGGGTGGGATAATATGAAAATGGGGCAGGAACTAGGGATTTGGGTCCATAGATATAGTGATTGCAGGTAAAAGTCAGGCAGAAAATCATGCAGCTCTACCCCATGGTGGTAGGTGGAAGAAGGAAGCGTCCTGGTGATTCACTTATAAGGAAATCTAGTCAGTTATCAAGCTTCAGGGTCAGTGAGGAAATAGGTTTTAAAAGTAAGTTGGAAAACAGTATAAAAAGATTCTCAAATGTCAACCTCTAGCCTCCACACATGCATACAGGAACAAATACATTCCTTCCACCATCTGCTCAACACCTACACAAATAAAATAAAGAATTTGATAATAATGAAGACTCTGCAGGAATAGTTTTTTTTTTTTAACTTTGGTTAGGATTTAGGTGAAGTGATAGAAGATGAGACTTAGTGTTCTTCTTTGGCTTCTATAAACAACCTTCCATAGATACTAAAAGCAACAAATTAAATGTAAAAGTAATTAATATAAAAATATAAAAATAAAAGAAGCCTCGTAATGTCCCCTTTCATCTGATTTCAGTTTCTAAAGCAAGCTAAAATGTTCATCAATGGCATGATGAATTTTTCTTTAAGGATTTTCAAACTTGTCTACCTTTTTATTCTATAATATATATGCATACTTTTAATAATGATTATATTTTCTGTGATACTTTCTTTATCAGTAAATTGACTTATCAAATGCACGTGTTCCTTGTTGCTATTTTTAACTCAACATTCTTCACTATATTGGGAGAGAATACATATCTGGATATTACTGAATTAATTCTGCAACAAGATAATTAAGTCATAATACCCACATTATCTAATTTAATTGATTTCCACCTAGCTCTTGAGGGAAGCTCCATGGACTCACAGGATTTTTTTTTAAATATCAAGATAGGCTCAGAAAAAGTGACTAAAAATTTACCAGAACAGTTTTCAACTTTCAGGTGACTAATGCTTACATAGCTTCTGCTTTCAACATTAAAGAAACAATAGACCAAGTTAATTACCATCATCTCTTACAATAATACTAACAGAGCAGGAAATCATCACTCTGATAAGAGTTTGAGTGAAGTTAAATTATGTTGTGCTGCAAGGTCAGAGGAGGCATATTGCATGCGTGAAACAGAGAAGAAGACACCTAACTTGGGTACAGAGGCTCTTGCCAAAGTCCTGTTCTGCCTGTTTCATTTCGGGCACAGCTAATCTAGTAGCCACCTTCCTAATAGGAACTTCAGTTGTCTAGATAGTTCACATCAGTAAAACAAAAAGATCAAGTGCTCTGTTCTAAAATCTAAAGGATGAAAAGGTGCCCCATTTCTGCTAACATGTGGGTGCAAGGAATTGAACTTGTGTCCTCTGGAAAAACAGCCACTCTTAACTCTTAACCATTGAGTCATATCTCCAGCTCCAACCTTAATTTTTTAGGCTTATGCACAGAACCTACTGATGGGTAGCATGCCTATACTTCTTATGCTTTTTCTTTTAGGTTATGTAAATTCTTCCTTGCTCTACAACACAGAGGTACCAAATCAGATCAGGACAGTAAAATATTTGATATCCACTGATAAGAATATGGAGTAGCCATGTACAGAGCCCCAAAATTGCATTTTAAGAGAGGAGAGAGTGAAGCAGACATTGATAATTTAGAAGACTCATAAAAAATTATAAGGGGATATGTGGAGGTGGCTAAGAATGTATTACTGAAAATAGGAATGGGCAAATGAAATCATGCCATGATAATATAGAATGTACTACTGGTGTCTACATATTCTTATTTTCATAGGGCAAAATCCATGAAAAAAAAAACAGTGCAAAGTATAATTTAAGATTGAAGTTGATGCTCTCAAGATTTTTGCTTGAAATCTTCAGCTATTTTCATGTATGAGCATATGTGTTTAAAAGCACCTGCAATTCTCATTTGAAGATTGCTACATGAATTATACTTACTGTCTTTCAAAATCGTCTATAAACATGAGCCACAAAAGGGCATCAAAGTCAAGGCCAAGGAACAAGCGAACCTTGCAGGGTAAATTGCTTCTTTTCTCTCTTGCTCCTCCCTCCACTGGACACAGTCTCAACACCCATAAGACTAACTCCAAATGCATTGCCTTTGAGCCTGCTTTGCTAATTAGTCACCTTGGCTGGTCTCCTTCACTCAGCCATCCCTCCTTCTGCCTACTGTCATCTCTGCACCCATGGGGATAGCTTCAGACCTATTCAGGAGCCATCTTTGCTGGGTCCTATTAAACAGTTCATGCAACAGCTTTACCTGGTCTACAAACAGGCACACATTTCTTGAATTAGCCCAATTTGAAATAGTCCAGAATCTCATATCAGACACATAAGTAAGGAAAGAAGTACATATGCCCAAGTTACATCATGAAATCAAACACAAGTAGCCAAGACAACATTCTCCTCTAGAAATCTTACCCCTTACCAAGACTGCCATAGCCAACCTGCTATGTACTGGTGAGTATTTATAACTTTTAGCTGTGTTGTCTAATTATTCTGCTTTACCTTCAAGACCTGAAAATCTCTTTTCTGCTTGCTCCATTCTCCTTGCAAAGCTTATCTGGAGTTCTCCAGTTGGCTTATTATATTTTTCAATGCCTTCTTTATTTCAGCATAAGTTCTATTTAATATTTCTGTCTCCTCAGTGAATTATAACTTCAATTGTATTTTTCACCCTTAGATTTATTTTTCTGGACATCACTCAGCTGTTTATTGTCAGTCTCTTGCATTTCAATTTAACCTTTGTTATTGAGTTCTTTGATAAATTTTGTGATTGCTCATTTAAATTTTGTGCCCTGGTGTTCATTTAGGTATTTCTCATTGGAGATTGTCCTCCAATGAAGCCACGTGAAGGATTAAAGCTTGTCCTTCATCACCTTACAGTGCATTTAGGAAATGGACAGACCTTTAGGAGGTGGAGCCTACTTGAAGTAAAGTATGCATTGGAGGGTTTGTACCTGAAGAGAACATTAGGACCTCCATCTGGTTCTGTTTCTCTTTCTCTGTTCCATTTTGAAGTCATCCCAAAGTGATCAACATCTTTTGCTGCTACTGCTACTACTACTACTGCTACTACTGTGATGCACTACCCCAACATAGGTCTCAAAGATTGTTAGTGTCTAATGCGATCTCTGACACTCTGCATCAGCATCAACATTTCATTTCACAAACTGTCACATGCACCCTTGCCAGCAAGGAAAGTGCAACACTAGGATCTTCTTTCAGCAGTTTATTCAGGACCTTTACAATTGTTCTCCCTTTGTCCTTCTCTCTGCTTCTCCTTCTCCTTCCCTGGGAAACCCCACCCACTGACTAGAAACTCTCAGGGCATCCAATCCCAATAAGCCATGTGGGCACAGCTCATAGGTCCACATACGCAACAGCAAACCACGCCCCAGGTTCAAGCCAAATAAGGAGTTGTTTATCAAAAGAGAGCACTCACCCACGGGGGTGTGGGGAAGGTGAGGGGGTAGGAGGGGTTGGGGGGTGGGGGGGTGGAGGCCAGAAATCAGCATCATCTTTAGGGTGCAGCAGCAGGCAGCTCTCTACAACAAACAGATTGCCTCAAGTACTTTATCACAGAGCAGCAAGCTATATAACACTTTCCAGATGCTTTAAACCTCGAGGTTTAGTCCGTAAGTCTTTTGAGGATTGTATTATAGATGTAAAATTTAAAAACTTTACCAAACTTAAAATTTTGTTTTCATTAATTTTTAGTAGCTATGTATCTACATTGAAGTCTATTTTTATATAAGATGAGAGATATATCTCACACTTAAATTTCCACATTGCTAAAACATCAATTTCTTTTTAAAAGGTAAAGAATGGCTTAGCTAGATGAGCTAGATGATGGGCCTTTGTGGAAAGTAGAATTCTACTGTGTGCTCCTTTGATGGTGGCATATTTTTGACTCAACCCAATTGGTTTGATTGGATAATTTTTCTTCTTTAGCTTTTAAAGTCATATATTTTGGTTATGGAGAATAGAAAGGCAGAGTAGAGAAAGAAATATGAGTGGAGATAAACTAGTACTAAAGGTCTTTTTAAAAGTCATATGGAAATGTAATATTGTATAAGCTTCCTAAAATATATACACATACACACATAAAAATAATTTACTTGGAGTTACCCTATAATGAGGAGAATAAATCCACAACTAGACACCATATGTTGTCAAATAAAAATGTCAGAATTGGGAATAGGCTATATCTTTTTGAGTTATTGGCCAATGAGGTTACATAGCCTTCCAGACAGTTGCCAATGCTATTTGTTTGTTACCTTCCAGAAATTGACAGTAAGACACTATTGCTACATCCTCAACATACTTGTGTGACAGAACATAGAGAAATTTTATTAATCATTAATTCCATCCAGATGTGTATCAGATTTACAATAATGATTTTCCTAGGATGTGTTCACTACTGTACTAGTGGCATGAATGCTATGGGAGTAACAAACTATGTTTTAAATGGGTTTAAAGCCCACTCCACATGATGTCATTTTATCCTATATTAAATGATAAATAATAAAAGCAAATATTTCAGTACAGACAGATTTTAAGTTATAATTTTGATCTTTGTTTTGTCCACTTTACATATGTAGAACCAATAAATACAGGATTGACTAACTGCAGTTTTAAAAATTATTCTTGACTCTTATTTTATATAACTTCTATATTATTTCTACAATTTTATTCTTTAAAAAAATCCATTTGTTTCAAAAGATTTTAAAATAGTTCAGGCACTTTTATGATAGCGGAAGACACTTGTCTGATATTCTGAACCTTACCTCACCTCACAATTGCTATCACGACCTTTCCTAATGTAAGTTATGACTTCTAGTTTCATAGGATGACAAGCAATTGTCAATCGGATCTTGCACATTTTTGTCTATGAAGCTCTTTTTGCTTTTATTCAAATCTTTTATTTTAGCAGATAATCACCCTGTTTTGTCTAACACACTTTGGTGTCAGTTTAACTTCTGGCATCCTGATAGTGTTGCCCCTTGTCCACATGGTGCATCTAGTCTAAAGAGAATGGGGGACTCTCCATGTTCAACTGTTGAGTGTCTACTGGGGTATATACAATAGCCTGGATAAAGACATTTTCTTTCAAGCTGAGAAATTCTTATCTTAACTGTGTCTTCCAATGTAGATGATTACTGGTTGTGGAGTCTTACTTTGGACAAAGAGTTGCATAAGCAATCTCTGTGGAGTGTACTGCCCAGAATAGGCTTGTGTGTACTTTCCCCAAGTTTCTACAAGTCTCTCACAAAGGATGAGTCTCAGGACTATGGACATAAACTCAGCTTGTCCTTTCAACTCTGCACTGCTGTTACTCTTATTGTATATGTATATAAAAATACAACATAAAAAGAGCAAACATTTAAATGTTTTTGCAATAACAGAAGCGCAAAGTCATATCACTTGATCTTGGTAAGCCAAATTTAGAAGTCAAACATTTGCTATTGTTCTCCAGTGTTTATTATCCTTATAAGAATGAAGATGATTATATCTAATTGTGGAAATTTGATGCACCCATGTCAATAGCAAGTCTACATAGTCCAGAGAGAGGAGGTAAACTGGTTGGTAGGTTGTCACTCCAGAATTCCATCCGTATTCTTAGTCAAAATATCAAAGTCTGTTCAAAGTTCAGATAATAAATAAATGGAAAATTAGAAATAGACTTGCAGAAATATATCTTGTCGTAGAAGACAAGAAATAAAGGCAACTCCTTCTGGAAACAGGAGGATGACATGGACCATTGTTGGTCTTTGTGAAGGAGTAAAGAATATCAGGAGGACTCAGAGTATGCAATAAATTCTGCAGTCCCCTGGGCCCACCTGGACACTTTCTTTATCTTTGTATCTGCTATGCTCTAAGAAGACCAAAACTGCTTCTTATGGATTTGTTTCTTTATTCCGGTGGAAGTCTTGTATGTCTCAAGTTCTCTTGGTGTTGATTAGTATGGTCAAAGATTTACAGTCAAATGCTTCCAATGACAGGACTGTCATAGTGAGTTTAGACTAATAACAAGAGAAGTTAGTTATTGAGAAATCCATATAAACTAATATTTGATATTATTTTGTTTTTTTTTCTAAAGATCATAAGACTCATGTAAAAGATCCATATGAATGTTATGGAATGATCTAGAGGAAGAGTCATGGTTTCATTTCTATATGGGACTTGGTCTTTAAACACACACACACAAGCATTACAGAGAGAGGAGAGAGAGAGAGAGAGAGAGAGAGAGAGAGAGAGAGAGAGAGTAAAAATTCTTAAATTAACAGAAAATCTACAGTTGCAATATTTTGGTGCTGACTTAAAATGAAGACTGGCCTTATTTGTAGAACACATCTTTAACTTACTGATTTACTTGGGTTTTACCTTGGAAAGAGAATGTGTCTTAATTTCCTGGGTGACTCTAAAAACCTTTTGTGGCATCAGTGAACTGCTAAGAGAATTTTCAACTCTTCTTCTTCTCAATCTCTCTCCCCCTCTATTCTTCTACAACTACAGTAGCTAATTTGATCATTTTACAGCCCAATCCCACTGTGTGTCATGCTAATAAATATTTCATTTCTAAGTTGTACTTGCTGGATTCTAAGAGGAGAATAAACCCAGAGCTGGAGCCAAGGGTGGACATACGAACAGCATCTCTGGTCATAGAACATGGTAAATGTTTGTGAGGCAAAGTTTAATACAGAGTCTGTCTTAATTTGATGATCACATTTTGAAGCTGATGATTTTCATTTCCTATAAAATTTTAATGTCCCTCAGAGACATTTCATGCTTGTTTTTGTCCAAAACAGCTTTTGCCTTGATTGCTGAGGCATTTCATTCTCTTAAATGTGCTGAACCAGACTGACACACTATTTTGCCATTTTTTTTTCTCCTAGAGACTAGTCAGCAGGGCTGGTGTTCAAAGGTGTCTGAGAACAAGGCCACTGATCTCCACCTGGAGTCTGCAGCCACCTTCTTGTCACGCTCAGCTGTAATTTAAGATATCAAGTTTAAATTATTTAGTGGTTTATAAGTATAAATAATTCACCAGTCAACAACTGATGTGACAGCTCATTAATCAGCCCGTGAACATGGGCACAGGTGTCAGGCAGTGGGCTGAGTCCTGATGAGGTCAACACGCTGAGAGCTTTCTCCTCTTCTCCTCTTCCTGTGATGTGACCCATCTTGCTAGTGGATTGAATTAATTGGAACTCATATTGAGAGATACACTCAGGAGCTATAACCTTCAGAGATGAAACCAAACTGTTACAAATGTAGATACGATGTAACTTTTCTGATACTGACTAGCTACAACCATATTATGTCATCAAAGAAAATATGTGAAGGAAATAAATTAAGGGATAACATACCACCAGGAAGTTGTAATGTTTTAAGTGCCACAATATGTTTCCTGGTGCTATATTAAACTAGTTGATGTTGAACACTTTAAAAAGAAAGGGAAAAGGTTTATTGAACACACAGTTTGGGAGCTGGAAGTCCAGAATCAGGCAGCCCCATCAGTGAGTCTGATAAGCATCTAATTGTTGGTGATAACTTTTGTGGTGGGAACAGACATATCAACAGGCAATATAAAAAGCCTGAGATTTTCAGAGCACTCTGAATCTATGCCAAAATTTTGTTTGCGCTATTATACAAGCTAAAACAATACAACTCTTCTTCTCCTTGGCATTCCTCTTCCCATATTCACAGTAAAATCCTTATTGCCAGTACTCAGGGCACTACCACTTAAAAACTAAGCTTTTATGCTGGAGTCCCAGACTTTATCCCTGCTTCTCACAGCTCTCCTGTAGCTTCTTAAATTAGGACAATTGTTGAATCATCTGCCAATTGCTGGGTCAATATAACCTAATATAAAGGGCTTGCTATGTGCCAAGCAATAAAAACACCCCTCATTTTGTAGAAATTTTGAATACAACAAACATATTAATAAAAGTGGTTCTGGGACAGAGAGCTATGCAGTATCAGAGTAAAAATCCAACTTAAAATCAACATGATCTCAAAGCCCAAGGCCCTGAATTTCAAACTATTTCCTTAGCCAAACACCAGTGCTTTACAGACACTGACTCCTGCCTGACATTGGTCTGGAAGTATCATCCACTCTTCCCTACTTTATTCTTATTCTTCTCCAGTTTCTTTCCTTAATAAGCTACATCACTAAGACAAGGTTGATTTCTCTATCTAAAAGCACCTGTCTCTGTAACACTCATGGTATTGATCTCTCTGTTTCTCATATATGTGCAGAAATCTATGCATGAAAGAAATCAGATGCCATTATGTACCTTTTCATTGGTTTATATTAATGCAATTTGTGTGATTCGCATCTAATTCTAAGTTGAACCATGCAGCAAATCACTGTTCTGAAAACTTAACTCTTGTCTCGGTTTGTACTTAAAGGTCTTTGCTCCAATTAGTTCCTATTTTGTTTGTAAGGATACTGCCTACTTAAGATGTATGTCTGTGTCAGACTTTATTGGTAAGTGTGCAGTTGGGTGATTATAACACATAATGTAGCACAGAAGTGTCAAGTACGTAAAATACAACACCTTCTTGTCTCCCCAACATATAAACTTGAGTTGTACGTTTCTGTCCTGCCAGAAACTCTCAAAGACCCAGCATCTTCTTCCCAAATAATTGACTAAGAGTTATAAAATTACTTATAAAAGCTCAAGCTTTTTACAAATAGAATTTACACTTAACTCATACTTTTTATCTATGCTTAGCCATATCATGTAGTACCTCTTCTCATCACAGTATTTTTATCTTGTTTCCTCTACGTCTGGATGGTGACTTTGTCTCTACCTTTCCTCTTCCCATAATTCCCCTAGTCCAGTCCCCCAGACTATACTTCCTGCCTGGCTACTGGCCAATCAGTGTTTTATGAAACCAGTATGAATGACAAATTTTTACAGTGTACAAGAGCATTATTCCACAGCCACATCAAACAGCCTTTGGTCTTTCCCCTACTTAGGGACTTCATTTGACACATTTTCCTTAGGTCCTTTCTTAGTGTTAGTTTCTGCGTTCTTTATTTCCCCCTGATGATCCACACTATTTTGTTCTCAGAGTGGCTTTTTTCTCTTTTTTGTCTTCATTCTCAGATGCTTGCCTAAAACCCAACTTTCTTCTACTTTACTAAGCATTGAACTTATGTGTCATCTCTTTATTCTAGGTATTTTTTTATCCTTATTACATAGAATAAGAGCTTTGTAACCAAAAAATCTCTGGGGGTTATTATTTTCCATCTCCAAAAAAGATAAACTATGTTATCTTTACTTTAAAAGTCCATATTTACTATTAATCAATTATTACTGAGTTATAAATATGCTTTTAATGCATGTCATTGATTTCATATATAATTAAAATAGCTTGACACTGAAAGTGGTGGCAGATACCTTTGATTCCAGCTCTCAGGAGGCAGAGGCAGTAGATCTCTGTAAGTAATAGGTGAGCATGGACTATATAGGAAATCCTAGACCAGATAAGACTATAATGAGAAAATTTCTCAAAAAGCTAAAAGATTGTCTTGTAAGAATACAAGACCATTCCTACTAGCCTTTACCTTGTTCCTTCCATTTTAGAGTGATTTTCAAGCTTCATGACTACTCAAAGAAACATTTCCAGTGCCACATAATAACAGACTGTGTAGATGTTATTGAAGTAATGTTACTCATTAGACAATTACATCCACCACCTACTATTCTAAAAATATCATTGAGATAAACAGAGAATGAGACTATGGACAAAGTCCAGAAATGAATACTTTCTATAGGAAGCTTCCCTAATCCTTAAGTTGAGTTTCTTACCCTTAGACCTCTAGATACTTATTCATATTTTACCATAACTTCAGTTCTTAGGTGATCCCTATCCTCTCTTACATATATATAAAAAAATGGTGCCTTTGCTTCTTTATATTTAGTAGCTGACATATCATCTAGCATATTATAGACAGTCACCATGTACTGTTTGATTAATTAAATTTTTATTGTAAGTATTTCAATTTTGTGAGTTACAAAACAATCCTAACAGCCTTCTGCAAAGAATAAGTAATAGTGATCAATTATGTATTTCTTGGAAAGAAAAGATAGCTCACTCAATTGTTGCAATTGGTCAAAGTAGACACTGAATAATTTGGTAGAAGCCAGTAATAATATATTTTTAAAATGCTGATTTGTTCCACTAGTATAATAAATCTTTAATTTTTCTCACTTAACATTCACTCAGTACTATAAATTTAGCAAGAGAGGGATATTCATTCTGATTTGAGGACAAAAAATGTGAATTGTCTAAATAACATATCTTCACAATAGAGTATCTGTGGATTAAACTGTCTGAAGCAGTCTGAAAGTGTTGACTCTCAGGCTTCTACAAGCAATGTGTGTGACCTCTATGAAAGCCCTCAACCATCAGCTCAGTGCTTTCTACATGCAGCTCTACGTGGAGACATGTGCCCTTTCTAAGGAGTATTATAACTTAAGATACACAAAGAATCTACTTGGAAATATTTCTAGACATATTCTATTTCTAGAAATATTTCTAGACATATTCAAACGCTTTTTCACCATCAATTAATCTATTGTTTGTCTAAAGGCACTATAATGGAGAATATTCCAGGGAAACAAAGTTGCCTCAAATACCCATGCCATTGGCATCAAGTTGGGGCAGAGCCAAGGAGACATAGCCTATCATAGGGTTCAACAGTATTACCAAATGTTAATGTGGCTTTCATTTTTTGGAAAAATCTTAGCATGTAATAAAAAAGGCCCTAGGGTATGACAAAGTCCTTTCCAATATTACATATAACATTTCTTTCACATTTGTTGACATTTGTTCTAATTTAAGTCAATTTCTCATTGTTTTGAGGAGCAATATTGGAGAACATTTCCATAATTCATCTCGGTATTTAACTAGTACATAATCAAGGTTGAATTGCTGGCATATTAGCACCGGAATCTTAGCAAATATGAATTCAAAAGTAATGAATAGTGCAGAGGTTAGTTTGGAACAGAAAGAAAAATAGTAACTGTGCCTTCTGTGTGTCCAAAACTTAACTCTTAGGAAATGCACTTGGTTTAAAAACGTAATAAGTCTATAATATTTTATAGCTTCCATTAGTTATTACACACATCTTTCTTTTCTCAATAAAAATGGGATTGTAGAAATCAAATGATATATAAGCACCTTGTATCTCATATGAAATAAAAGGCAGAGTAGGAGATATTGCTCCTTGAAGGTGTGCATATATGTTTATAACAAAAAGCCTAAATATTTAAAGCACCTAAAAATGCAAAGAGCATCATTAGAAATTTTAAGAATATGAAAGATAAATAAAGAAATTTTGCCAAAAATGATAAAGAATATATTAATCTTTTTTGCATAATATTTTTATTTATTTTTTGGTGATTTTACATCATTTACCCCATCAAACTCAGCTACCAGTCATCTCAGTTTCATACCCAGTCTTATGATCGCCCCATTTAGAAAAAAGCCCATTCATGCTGCTCATTTACTTACTGGAGCATAATATATTAATCTTTAATGGGAGGAAACTAGAAGTCAACTGGAATTAAATTTTTGAGAAAAAAATCATTTATCTTTCTTAGAGCATGTTATTGCATAAATTATGTAGGTTGAAAGTTAAAAAAGTACTCCAACACAGCAAAGAACCGTGGTAGGCTCTGTAGCACTCTGCTCAATAGGAACATTTTTCAATGCATATTTTTAAATGTGTGTATGATATATGAAAATGAGCAGGAATAAAAAACCTAAAGGTAAGTATATTATATATATAAGTTGTTCTCTTGGTGAGCTTGAGTCATTTTCATCATAAGAATGTTGACATATGTCTGATGTGGTGGAGCATAGCTGGATTCCTAGGGCTGGGAAGAAGGAAGTAGAGGCTCAGGAATTCAAGGTCATCTTCAGGTATATAGAAAGTTTGAAGACAGCTGAGACGTATGGAGCACTATCTAGGCACTACAACAAATTAAGAAAAAATAAAAACTAACTTGTCGAAAGTAAACTAAGCTAACAGTCTAATCAAAAGGAAATAAAATGCTTAGGAGATGGGTCTGGTGGCAAAGTGTTCACCCTGCAATCTTTTGAACATTAGCTTAGTCTTCAGAACAAAGGCGGCATGGGAGCTATTCATATTGCATGCCTAGAATCCAATCACTGGGTGGGGAGACAAGACTGTTCAATCCCGGGGCTTCTGGGCCACTCAGGTTAGTCTAGTTGGCGAATTCCCTTCCCATAAAACATTGTGGATAACAACAGAGGAACAGTAAACAAAGTTGATCTCTGCTATTTTTTGTATACCTGTATATACAAAACACACACACATAACTTTAAAAATATTAAAAATGTTCTTAAAATGTTTGTATTCTCTGAGGGAAATAGTAAATGTAAAGTAAATTAAGTTTTTCCTCAATCTTTAATGAGATTGTAATATTCAGAGATAAAGAGTTGTGTAAGCAACATGCATATATATATGTATATATATGTAGAGAGAGAGAGAGAGGAGAGAGAGAAAGAGAAGAGAGAAACATATATAAAGTGTCAGAGGGGGAAGTGAGCCCACTTTTAAAATAATTAATTAGAAGTCCAGAAATCTTCATAAATCTGTCAATAAATACTTGAAATTCAAGAGATCAGTCTTTTTTTAAAAAAAAAAACATTATTTGAAATAGGAATATGCAAAGGAATAATTTTCTGTGTTTGCAAATACCTGTTATCTAAGTGGGGAGACAATCACCCTAGTTTTCAGCTTTGCTTTTAAACTGTCACCGGATACATTGGAGACATGGCCTTCATGTTGAACCTAGATCTTTCCTGTCTTATGTAAGGACTTCTTTGCCCTGCTTACATTTGTTTATGTCCTTAATTGGCTGTGCTTTTCTTAGACTACACTTTTTTGTAGCCTACCTTTGTGATGTCTAGGCAATGTCAGTGTACCAGGATGAGGCTGCCTCATTCATCAAATTTTAAAAATAGAGACTTGTGTAAAATCCATTCTGTTCACTGTAGTATTGTGCAGAAAGAAATAACAGTCAGGTTCACAGTGGGAAATGCTTATAAATAGACATAGTAATTGCTCCTTCATGCAGAATTCATATTTATTTGTAACGACAAAATCTATTGAGGATCCTAAGAAAATAATGAATATGAACATATTATAATATCAGTAATAAGTCTAACACAAATAAACAATAATAGTTGGTATCTATTTTGATTTAGAGATTTTTTTAAATATAAGACTTTGTCTTTGAAATATAGCATAAGCTAGGTGCACTTGAAATCTATAAAGAGTATCCAGATCCATGGACCACTGTACCAGAGTTGAAGGAGTAATTTTATAATGAAGTCTGCAGTCAAGCCCAAGTATCTAATATAAACCAGTCCTGACAGAAATTTAATGGAGGCAGCAACATGTTTCTATAGGAATAGGCTTCCAATATGGTCCTTACAAAAGGTTCTCCCAAAGAGTAGATCATGGCAGGAATAATAGATCTACTTATTATTGACCTTATCTGATTTATTCATCAAATGGACATGGTCTACATGAAGATTCCCATTACAGGTTAACTGTACTAAACACAGGTGCCAAGCAGTATTGTAAAAGTGAGTTAGCCAGATATAAGCAGAAACACATAACTGATCAGACAGACTGACTGACATATAGAAGATATTACTTCAACTATTTGTGGAGTCTGAGATATCTCAGGGTGGATGCTGGGTTTAAGACCTTGGGATATTGATAGTACAGGCAAGATCAAACACAAGGGCTTGATAGAGAACCAGGAGAGCCAATCATGTAACTGTTGTATACAAACTGATGGTCACAGACTGCAAAAAGTGTCCTATTATAACATGCATGCCTATAACTAAAGGCTGGGAAACCCAAAGAGTTGAAGATAATATTTTTAGCTTCCAAAGAATAATCAATTCACTTTTCTTTTGTTTGTTTTTTCCTATCTTAACATTCAAACACAGTAGGTGAGGGTAGGCTATCAACATAGTAGATGAAGGTGAATCTTCCTTAATCCCCTGACTCAATTCCAGTCCTTTCTAGAAACACTCTTGCAGACATGCTGAGAAATAGTTCTTTGGATGCGATCTCATTATATGATCACGTGACACATTAAATCACTTGCCAAGCAGGGCAGAGGCATCCTAGCATGTACCCACATGGGTGATAAGTGAAGGCTTTGGTAAATGTGTGGGTGGAGCTCGGAGGACAAGGAATGGTGAGAAATTAGGAGCCAGGAAAACAGAATCTGTGCCATGCTCACATCTGATGGCTAAAGGGGAGAAATCGCAACAGAGAAAGCTGGACTGAGGAGGAAGATGTATACACTCAGGTTAGTTGCTATGGTTAACCAGCCTCACTGAGTAAAGACAGAGAACGCAAAGAAAAATGTATTTAAGCTTCTCATCTTCTGCTTTCCTCTGGTCCAATCCAATTACACTATCACTGTAAACCCAAACCAACTACCCTATCACTGTAAACCAGGATCTTTCCATTGTCTTTGTGTGTTCCTGATTTAAAAAAAAAAAAAAAAAGATGATGGAATTTAGTTCAGTTCCCAGCACCCATGTGACAGCTCACACCTGACTGTAACTGTAACCCCAGTGGCAGGGGATAGGAAGCCTTCTTCCAGTCTCCTCTGACACCACACAATTACCCAGTGCACATACACACACATAAGCAAAACACTCATTGGCATGAATAAAATCACTCATGAAACATTTAAATTCAAATCCCTGTCAAGGTTCAACTCAAAATGAGTTAATTTATGTATGTTTGTATGTTTTCCAGCCAGCATTCACACAACTCACTTTGCCCCATTCTTCTGCTGCTGCACGAGAGTTTGCTGGTGTTTCTGGGAAACAGCAAAACTTTCTTCATTTCATTGGATGTTGTTGACTATGCTGCTTCTGAGTTGCAGCTCCCTGAGAATGAAGCGTGGCTCTAGTTTTCTCTTTCTAGTGTTCTCTCAGAGAAGCTAGCTCACACAGCTCACACACTGCCACACTCACTGCCTGAGTCAGATTCCTGGCCCTGATGGCACCTCATCTATCTTTACTTTGTTCCCCGCCCCTTTAACTGTTGATGTTCTTGGAACAGAATCTTCACTCATCTTGTCTACTCTTTTTTGTAAAATTTACAATATCATCAAATACAATAGAATGTGATGTGTGCTTTGTGGATGGATGAACATGTACACAATTGTAAGAAGGTGTTTTCAGGCAAATTTATCTACTTTAAAAATGACTAACATCATAATTCCATAGTTTGATTTTTGTTGTTCCAATAAAAAAAATGACCAGAAAAGCAACGTGAGAGGAAAGGGTTTACTTCATCTCACTTACAGTCCAGTAACATGCCCCACAGGCCAATCTGATAGATATAATTCATCAGATGAGGTTGTCTCTTCTTTGGTGACTCAGATGCCCTTGTTTGAAGTTGAAAATATAACCAATGCAATAAAAGTCTGGTATATTTTAAAATCAGTTTTGGAATAAGAGGTGATACGCAATGATACTTTTTTCATAGTACTCAAACTCAATTCTCACTTCTCAAAAAATAGAGGAGTAAATAAAATGGCTTTTAGGGAATATTTTTAATTACTTTTTTAATTCATTATTTTATCCCAAAGAAACCTGATATACAGATGCTAAAAACTATATAAAATTTTAATTCATTTAAAGTATCTAAACTTAGTAGGAAATGAATACTCTCTATATATAACTTTAATACTAGGTAGACTATGCATTTAAAAGGCAAGTAAAATGTGTTAAATGACATTAAAATGCAAATGTGTCTCTTGATTAGAAATCTAGAGGAAGTTTTATTTGAAATAGATACTGAAGATTGTTAATGAGATAGGGATAAAACAAGAGATGGGAATGTCACAGGAAAGGCCAATAATAAAAAAGAATAAATTATGGTACATGTTTTATAAGATTTGAGCTGTTTTTAGACAATAATAACAGTTAATATTTGTGGAGTGCTATCACTCCATACCTAATGTTATATAATTTGACTGAACAAATCCTATAGAATAATAATTATTATCATAACCATTTTATAGGTGAGGCTGAGAAGCAGACCAGTTACTTCCACTACTTGAAACATCATTATTATAAATGTGTAGAACAAAAGGGTGGGAACTAAGGTTCTGTTTTAAATGATCATTAAAATTAATCTGGGAGAGAAGGTGAGGTGTCTATAGAAAGCCCCCTGGGCATCGCTTCTCGGCCTTTTGGCTAAGATCAAGTGTAGTATCTGTTCTTATCAGAAAGCCCCCTGGGAACCAGACGTCTCTAGTTTTTTAATTGAGAAAGGAAAGTCACCACATTTTAAATTATTCTTTAAGATGCATTTATTCTCATTGAGTATGTGTGTGGTGCATATGAGACTGTGGGCACCTGTGTATATCACAGCCTATGTGTGTGGAACAGCGAACAGCTTCCAAGAATTGCTTTCTTTCCAGCATGAGCTCTTGAAAATGAATACAGGTCCTCGGGTTTGTGACTCAACTGTGCTTGCCTGCTAAGTGATCACATCAGCCCAGAAATCAACTACAGGAAAAAGGATTATTTTAAAAGCTTATGAAATAAAACTACATGTGTTAGATTCACATATATAAATGTACACACCAACTTGTAAAGAAAATGTTACTAAAAGTTAAAGGCTTTCTAAGTATATGATTAACAGCAGTCTGCAAACTTTCTGGATTCTCTTAATGTTTTTATTGCAGGTATTATATAGTAAAAACTATAACAGTAATTTTCCTTGGTATAGAAAAATGAAATACCAAAATAGGCTACAGTGAATTAAGTGAATATTCAGAAGTTACCAATACAGAAAATTGCTGAAATTTCTTATAGTATTCTTTCAACTGTTTTCCTTTTAATCCTATGCAATTTAGAAAAGAAAATACATGTAACTTTATTATTTTTAATTTAACACTATAATATGAGACTTCTCCTGACATATATAAGCAGTTAGCTTACCTCCCACTATATAGAGTATGATACATTATGTGACTGACCCCTACTGTGCTCATGAATACATTTGGTTTTTTTGTTTGTTTTCAACATATTTTGGTGATGATTCTTGCTAAATGATTTCTTGTAGATTCCTAAAATAACCTATAATCACCATATCAAAGTTAAGTAATGCAAAGAAACTTCAAGAAAACATTAAATACACCTATCACAAATAACTTATCTACAACTTACATCATGATGTGCCCATGTTGAGTTCCTTCTGAAATGTTCTTTAGATAGTACCATATATTTTGCATTCAAAACAAGTTCTGACATTATCATTCTTCATAATGTAACCTGTGGGTGTAAAGTCATAATTATTACACTCTGTTCAAAGTAAACAGTTTAGCAACACATATGCTAGCCCTCATTCATACTTCTTCAGACCCTGGAAGGCAGGAAATTTAAGTATATGTCCCTCACTTATGTCAAATATAGTTAGCACCAAGTTTATAGCTATAGCTCACTTACTTGTTCTTTTTAAAAATGCATTTTTAGTATATTATATTTTCAATATTTAAATGTTTAATGCTATCATGTATTTAAAATAAATGTATTTTAAGGGTTAAGTAATTTTCTGTTTAAGGATTATCTCCTGTGTGTGTATAGTTCTGAGTGTGAAACTGTATTAATTATTTGCAATTACTTTTTTAAAAGAGCTATAGAATATTATGTAGCCTGATAAACAGTATCATCTGTGGATTTTTATTATGCTCAGAGAAGACTTCCTCAAATAGTACTACTCATGTTTATATTTTAATTTTTATGTTTACTTTTCATATGTTCTTAGTACATGTGTTACATCATTTATTCACATTACACACTGGGTATTCTACACTTGTCTCATTGTTTTAGTGGTAAAACCATACACTCAGCTATTAAGTTTTGTTCTATGTTTCCTTCACCCAATATTCAGCATGTTGTGCAGAACACAGGTATCTTACTTATGGCAAAGCTTGAGCTTCATGAGTACTAAAAATAATAAGCCTATCAGGCTATAAATGTCATAGATTTATTGTTTGAGTAGAACAAAAAATGATGACTAGAACAACTTTACCATAAAAATAGCATTACTGATATATTTTTATGATTAGGAGACAATCAGCCCTAGCTTTTTATTTGCAATTTGAAATTAACTCACTATTTCTAATAAAGAGAAACTTTTTTTAAACTAAGGGGAAAACATTTACTTTTAAGCTTGGTTTCCTAATGTGGTACTTCTGCCCCGTATACTAATTTAGTTTACATTAATATATATATACTCATACTGTGCATGATCACTGAATTTCATCTCGCAATTGAAACAAAAAGAACAATACAAAGAATCAACGAATCTAAGAGTTGGTTCTTTGAGAAAGTTAACAAGATAGATAAGCCCTTAGCCAAACTAATCAAAAAACAGAGAGAAAGTGTCCAAATCAACAAAATCAGAAATGAAAAGGGGGACATAACAACAGACCCCCAGGAAATACAGAGAATTATCAGATCATAC
>PVIH01005400.1:0-124695 GCA_004025045.1 Sigmodon hispidus
CTGGACCAGGGTGATGTCAGTGTAGGATGGAGGC
The DNA here is from genome assembly GCA_004025045.1 of Sigmodon hispidus. Taxonomy (NCBI): domain Eukaryota; kingdom Metazoa; phylum Chordata; class Mammalia; order Rodentia; family Cricetidae; genus Sigmodon; species Sigmodon hispidus. The sequence continues at coordinate 35 of PVIH01005400.1, forward strand.
TAGACCAGTGTGATGTCAATGTAGGATGGAGTCTGGACCAGAGTGATATCAATGTATGATGGAGGGCAGACCAGGATGATGTCAATGTAGGAGGACTTCAAGATGCACTCCAAATCTGGAGATGGGTGAGGGATTTACCAAGATTCTGGGTCAGCTAGAAAAACAGGGCCTAGATGTAAGAGAGCAAAGAAGGTTCCTTATATAACCCTAAACTGCCTGAAGGTAGCCTTGTAATCTTGCTCACACAGCTTCAAAATTCCCTGGCAATTGTGGTAAAATAAAATGTAAATGCTAAAAATTACCCTGCCACAGTTTTGCACATCTATAAACCAACGTACTGTTCAGCAATATAAACAAGGCACAGAACAACTCAGTAACTCTCAAGGTATGTGGTGACCTGTTCAGAATGTGACCCAAAGGCACTGCTAACAGTTAAGAGTTCTGAGTGGTGCTTGACGTCAGCCTTCTGCCTGTAGATGAAGCCTACAACCCTGGGTGCTTTTCCAAATAGAAAATCTTAAACTCACATCCGGTCCCCACTTCTTTTCATCACTTTGAGGAACAATTTTGTCTCACAAACAGAATTCACAATGATTGACAGTCACCCTTCCAGAGAAACCTAGTAAATAAACAAAGGAACCACAGAGGTTACAATGGTGGCACCACCATGAAACGGTAACTTCAAAGTCTACATTTTCTGAAATGCATCATAAATAGAGAAAGAAACAGCATCTAGACTTTTCTGCATACAAAACCAAGGACTCCTGGGTGCTTATAACAGAAGCAGGGCTGGTGACATGTCACTTGGCTGCAGAAGCCTGCCACCCTGACTTCAATTCCTGGGATCCACAGCGGAGGAATAAACTGACTGTTGGAAGTTATAGTCTGAGCCTCCTGACTGAGTCTAACACATACATGCACACACAAACACACTGATAACAACTTGCTACTTAAAATAAAATCATCAGTCACAGTAAAGGCTAATGACAACTTCCATTTCAAATAATATCAAATTACATGCGCAAAAAATGCACCTTTCTTCTTGTTGTTGATAATAAATTCAATTCATTAACAGGATGGGTTAATGTGTACTACTTTTAAATGTTTGCTATAAAAATAAGTCCACATACAGAAGGAGTTCTTTGGTAGCTACTCTGTACCCCCAAAAATCTAAAAATACATAGTAACCTCACTCTTATCTTACCAGAGATATCCCAGTTCATTTAACAGAGGGTTCTAGAAAGCACCCAAGAATCATAAAAGGGTCTATGGCTTTGGAAGAAAAGACAAATGAAAATGGTGGTAGATAAAATCCCTACAGATGAAAACAGAAGTGTTGGGGAGAATTGGGCAGAAATGATAAAACGGTTCAAGGGGTTATAAGTCCATGAGATGAGGTAGCAAAGATGAAAGATGCCCATCCTCGGTAAGACGTTTGGGTTTGCTATAAATGGAAACAAGAGCTGGGACCATCTGCTCCTTGGAGATTGCTCCACAGCCCAGCCTGATAACCTTCAGGGCAAGGGAGCTCAGAACTACTAGGGGAGAGAAAGGCAAGTGTCCTGGGCTTTTCCATCACTCACATCTCCTCTATCAGCTCTCGTCTGCTGCAACCAAGCATCCATCTACTTTGCAGATGGGGGGGGTAGTAACTCACAGTGACTAACGCTTGACCATTAACTAAGCACTTTCTTATTAGTCACTCACACATGCAAAACAATTTATGCAATGCCTTCTGGGAGCCAACTCTTGCCAAAATCCAGGATGAAACTTTCTCATGTAGGTCTTCTCCCACACAGACCTGGGAGATCATTGGAACATGGGTCTCTAAGTGAATCATCATCATGGGGGAGAGGTGCATTATGACCAGGACCTGTGATGGTGCCATCCACCACTGGATCCCTATGTGAGGCAGTGGGTTGCTGACTGATGTCAGCCATCACAAGGTAGCCCTAGCCAGCCAGAGCTGAGTGCATCTGATCTAGAAACCTGTTAACCACTTAAAGACTACTTTGATATATAGCCTTTAAAAAACAATCTGATGTGACTCAAAAATCATCAGGTGGAAAAATGAGGGGGTTAGGGGGAGGACAGAGTCAGCCAAACTGAAAGGAAACAAGGCCTTGGGTGGCACTTTTGGCTGAGAGAATTGCATATCTATACCGCTTGTGCCAAACTGACCAAAAGGAGAAAGAAAAAAAATACATTAACTCTTTTTCATGTTATTAAAAAAAAAGAAATAAAGATTTTTGGTTTGGTTTAGTTTTTTTGCTACAGATGGGTAGCTATGCACTGCACTGCACACTGACCCACATTGCTAGTATGAGGTGTGGTGCAGTGAGAGTGTGTGCATGCATACATATGCGCATGCGCCTGCACCATGCCAAGTATGTGGTGGTCAGATCACAACTTTCAGAACTTAATTCTCTCCTTCCACCTTCCAGGATCCAGGGATCAATCCCAGGTTAGACAAGTGTCTCTAACCTGCTGAGCCATCTCGCTAATCCCATAGGTGTGTTATCAAGAGTGTATGCTGAAGGACCCAACAGCTCGATGGAGTCTCCCTAAGTGACAGATCAGGATGAAGGGTGGAGGCTCAGGGAAAAGAAAGCTTGGAAGTCTGGGACCAGCTCTCACCGTGACAACAGTGACCAAGGTGGTGGCAGCTGACCTGCATCTGAGGCCAACCTTTACAGTTTTGATTTCGTTTTGGTCCACACCACATGAGCCATAAGACAGAGACAGTGAAAATATCAATGAAAGCAGAGATCAGCAAAAGTTCTCGGAATTGAGAAACACAAATAAAGACACAATTCCTCAAGCTTCATGTACCAGGGGTGCTCAGACAGGACAGGGGACACCTGCCTACCCAATGGGGTCACCTGCCTACCCTGTGGAGACACCTACCTACCCTATGGAGACACCTGCCTACCCAATGGGCACCTGCCTACCCTATGGGGACACCTACCTACCCTATGGAGACACCTGCCTACCCTATGGACTCCAGCACCCCTGCGGCTGGGGCACAGAATTCAAAAATGAAGATAGGAGGAACAAAAACCACAGAAAAGTCCTTATTATGTTTGACATTAATCCGGTCCAGAGGTTAGCTCTACCACTAGAGAGGTGGAGGATGGAGGGATGCAGTGCTGAAGAAGGGAGGGAGGGAGGGGTGGAGGGACGGAGGGATGAGAAATGGAGAAGGAAGGGAGAAGATGTCACAATAAGTGAGAGAGAATGACCAGAGCCTGAGGACCAGTGAGAAGACACAGATGAGCCCTCAGTAACAAAGTTAAGACCAAGCATTACTGCTCACAATACCACGCAATTATCAGCCTACACAGACGGATGCTAACTAGCTACCAAAACAATGCATGACATTCTAGGGTCAGAGACACAGAACAATTCACTACTGCAAAGAGGAAGCCACAGTGCCAGTTCCCAAGCCCAGCTTTTCAATAGCGGACAGTATCCCACAGTTCTTTGTTGTAATGACCCCCAATGGTGCTGATTCAATTAGAGGCCCATTTCCCACTGGTTGTTCAGATACTTGTGGGAGAAGACCTAAGATAACGGAGTTTCACGCCAGGTTCTGGCAGGCCTCGGCTACCAGAGGGCATGTGCCCACCCCTCAAGCCCAGATTCCAATAGGACATCTCAGAGGGCTCAGAGTAACTGAGGACTCCTGAGCTTAAGGAATCCAAACAATGTGTAATGGTCATCAATTTTACAAAGCTTATTATACAGACATCTTTGAGATCAAAATTAACCAATATCCTACCAATCTCCAAAAAAAAAAAAACCACAGGTGACCCATGGATAACTGTGTCCCGACTTCATCTATAAGGAAACCAAAACACAAAATGTTTAACTCCAGGCAAAATAACTAATGAGAACTAAGAAGAGTGCTTAATAACAGAGTACTTGTCATGGGTTTGTGAAGCCCAATCCCCAGTACCACCACCTTAGAGAGAGAGGAAAAAAGAGAGAGGGCGGAGAGAGAGAAAGAGAGATTGAGATTCAAATTCAGACTTTCTGATGCCAACCCCTACAGTCTCCCACTATCAAAATCCTATTACACAAGCCCAGTGTCTCTTATAGAGAAGCAGAAGGAACAAGAATGAAAAATAGGACAGGTCCTCTGTAGTGACACAGTATATATTTAATAAAGCCAGTCTGGAATATAAGGGAACAGATTCACCCACAGTCAAGCCAGGAGGTCAGAGAGTGCTAACTCATTCCTTTAATCCCAGCACAGGGAAAGCCAGTGGTGACCTACACCTTTAATCCCATGACTCCTGAGACAGAGATCTTTCTGTGTTTTTGTGAGCTCAAGGCCTAACTACCAAACAGTAGTGGTTCACACCTTTAATCTTAACTCTAGAATATGATGCAGCGTTGAACCCAGAAGTGAAACAACTGGGTGAAGAAGTTATTTAAGGCAGGTTAGGGTTAGGGTTAGGACTAGAATTATTCTGTAGAAGCAACAAGGAGAGACACTGAGGAAACTGGAAGATAGCTTTTACCTTGACAAGTTGGCTGGGTGAGATTTGACAGTGGTCTGTTTCCTCTCTCTGATCTTATGGCTTTTCCTCCATATCTGGCTCTGAGTTTTCATTTAATAACAACCAGAATTCATGTTACACTTGGCGCCCAACATGGGGCACAAAATATATCACCACAGTCCTCTGTTCTAATGAAAGTGCCTGACCCAGCTCCTCTGAGTAGGAACCAAGACAGGGGCCAAGGAACTGGGGAAGGTTAGCATGGATTGCACAGAACAGGTTCTTGGAGCAGGTAACTATGGTACCTGAATGAGTGAGAGTGAAAACAGTTCATGTCCAAGTGTTTTCAATCCTTTCCAAACCCCTGAAAAATCTTCATCTTTTTAGAAGAATTTATGTTCAATAAAAAGTTTGTTGAAATTCAAGTCTTTCTTAAAATTATTTGCTATAAAATAACTATGTGTTAGAAATTATCTTTCACTAGGCCTGGTGGTGCATGCCTTTGTTTCCAGCATTCAGGAGGCAGAAGCAGGTGGATCTGTGAATTCAAAGCTAGCCTCGTCTACAGAGTGAATTCTGGAACAGACAGAACAACCATGTCTTGAAAAACAAAAACAAAAATTATCTATTAACCTATGCACTTAAACATCTTATATGCATAATTAGAAGGGAATTTGGTTAAAAAAAAAGAAAGGTACACAGCCTCTTCACTTCGATAACAAATACACTGTGCCCAAGATTTGAGGTAATTACAAATGACTACTCCACAAACAATCCCACAAATATGCAAAAATGTATGTATAGATTTTCTTAAGAATGAAATCATTAACTAAACATGTAAAAAAAAAAAAGTCACGGGCCAAGGGACAACAATTTTGTCCCTATTTTGTCCCTGAATGACCAAGCCCACACTGATTTGTACTGGCAAACAGTATTTCCTTGGCTTCAAGGGCAGCTTCAGCAAGGGCTATGTTTGGTGTCCTCCATGGGGACTGGCTGAGATGTACACACAGTGGGAGGTTGCTTGAGCCATTCTGAAAAGTCCCCATGTCTCTGAGCCATCTTTGCCAGAAAGGATCTTCACTCTCTTGGCAGGGAGCCCTACCACGAGAAACCCCTCACTCTTACCAAGCTTCTCTTCAAAACGGAGGGACAAGATGTAATTGACACTACCAGAAATGCCCGAAGGCATTCAACTTTAAAAGGACCATCCACTTTCTATGCCACTTAGAGTTTAAAGTGTCAGCCATTACTCCCGCTTCCAGCACACACAGCACAGCTCAACGGAAGCCCTCATACCTAGAAGAGTTGTGCAGTTCACAACCAGGGGCCTTCCTCACATAGGTATCTTCTTATTAAAATCCATTTCCTGATCCATGATTAGTTTTCCTCTGTTTCTGAGCTCCTGGGTTCCAGCCTGATTCTTGCTAAATCTCAATTAGCAGCCACAGACAATTAATTATTTTCTCAGATCATTGAGTGAACCAAAAATGTTATTTCATTTAGGGTCTGACTAGATGCCTGTAAGATTCTCCCTGGAAACAAGAGAATGGTTCAACGTTGTATTTCCTACCTGAGCGCCTCTGAACATCTAGTGCCTTAATTTTAAGCCTGATTAAAGACATTATTCTTTTTGACTGGGGTAGGGGTGGGGAGGGTCCCACTGCATATCACAAGTGCATATGTTTATAGGGAAATCACAAAGAAACGCACACAGAATTGCTCTGAGCCAATGTCTGCACTTGGCTCTGACCAGCTGCATGACTGTTAATCATACATTCTTCCCTAACTTTCCAAAACCAGCCTGGAGGTGAGCTCAGAGGTACTTTCCAATATCATGGCCAAGTACCTGAAAACAGCTTATAAATACCTGACAGCAGATTTCAAGGCCTTTCTGGCCTCATCTCATCAGAGGCCAAATACTGTCAAGACATGTTTTTGCTGCCTTAACTTGGAGCCACCTCGCTAGGACTCTCCCATCTCTCCATCTGGCAAATTCTGCATTTTTGCCTCAGCTGAGCTATAGTTTGTGCCCAACGAGACTACCTACCCTCCTGGCTTCAGGCGCCTCCTCCATAGCCAATAATCACACTTGGACTTAGTACACTCAATTTCAATCTCACCCAACACAGGACGCATTCTTGAAAGGTGCCAGGGTCTGTCTCCCTCAGTTTCCTGGAATCACCCTGGCGTACAAAGATGTATCTGAGGGGCCCTCCTTGGGTCTGAGAAACCTGGCAAGCACTATGGTGTTCCAAACCCTCACTTCACTCTCTCTGAAGGGGGCTCATGCAAGTATTTCTTTTGTAGGGCATATGTGAGCACATTTAACCGGATATATAGTTACGCTGCATACAGAGACCCAGTCAGGTCTAGATCTGGCCTCACCCCGTAGACAAGGTGATAAATGAACTAGAATTCTGAACCCTTTCTAGGAGTTCTCATCATTCAGGAGGCAGCGGGAACATCATTCTAGCCTAAAGGTCTTTTGACCTTTAGGGAACCTGTGCATGCTGTGGGTAGGCATCCCAGCTGAGGACCAATATTTGGGATGCTGGTGCCTCACTGTCCACAGAGGCTGCTCTTTGTCTGGAGAAAGATATTACATCACCTCTGAAGGCTGAAGACTGACCCTGAGAACACAACCCAGTGCAATGGCCCAGGTATAGTTCGTTCACAGTACACCTGACAGGTGAAAGCTGAAGGCTGCCCCTGAGAACACAACCCAGAGCAATGACCCAGGTATAGTTCGTTCACAGTACACCTGTCAGGGAAGCTGTGCAAGAGGATCTCCCAATGCTTGCGTTGGCTTCTAAATATAGATGACTATCCCTCTGTGGCTCACAATCCTTCCTGAGAACCTCACTGTGTTCTTCACATCACGGGCAACAAAGGCAGCAAGCAGGAAGGCCCTCCCTAGAAGGGGTGTTAACATCCACATGAATCACCATTAAGCCAATGGCAGTGGGCTGTTTTCAGACAAAGCACATCCCTCAGTGTGGAGACTCACCCAGCTTTGCCTTCTGGTCTCCCTTTCCATCCCACTTTTTCACCTTTAGAAACTTGTCTTGTGTTTAGAAATGTGTCAAAAAAAAAAAAAAAAAAAAAGTAAACTACAACACCATGAAGAGACAGAAGCTGGTCCCAGTAGGTAAAAGTTGAGTTGTAGAAATCTCCTATGTCAAGGAAGGAAGACAAATCACCTGGGATAGCTCAGAAGGTAAGAATCAGTCCAAACTCTGCTTGGAGATGCTCCATCAGAGAGCAAGGCCCATATCTTTCACTATAACATCAACCGCTTTTCTTTTAGACCTAGAATTTTACTTCTCAGACAACAGAAATACAACATAAAATGCCAGAGTCTTTAAAGTTCAGCAGCTCATAGACACCATTTGTTTAAAAACATTTTTAAAATGGTAAGCACACAAGTGTAAATTCAATTAAGAAAATGTAATATTCAGGATGAATTATATGTTAATAAACTAAGTAATTTCATAAACATACCTATTTGTGTATAACAAATTTTTTGTAGTGGGGGCCAAATGGATGCTTACTTTGTTACTAAATGAAAAAAAAAATTACTTCAAATTTAATTAAATTATTTCAATGGATAATTGTTATTTGGTATATTTAAGCCATTTTTAGGCATACTTATGTATATTTAGTTGTAATTATAATGCATATATAAATGGTCTCAAAAGGACCCCCTAGGTAGGAAGATAATTTAGTTGGGAAAAGTGCTTGTTATGTAAGCATGGGGATCTAAGTTTGATTCCCTAGAACCTATGCTTTTTTTTTTTTAAGCCAAGAACAGTGGTACCCATTTGCAATCCCAGTACTGTGACGGCAGAAATAGGAGACATGAAGTAAGCCACTGTAGCCTAGTTGGTGAGTTCGAAGCCAATGAAAGCCCCAATCTCAGAAAAATAAGATTGATGGCCCCTGAGGAATGGCATCCAAAGTTGACTTCTGGTCTCTACACGGCCATGCACACCTGTGCACCTGTACACACAAAGTACACATGCATGGACACCCATGTAAAAACAGGAAAGCTTCACAGGAGCAGACCACAGCAACACATGGATATGGTAGGCAGCCGCAGTTAGACATGAAAAAAGTGAGCAACAGAGATGATGCGGCTGCTATCCCCACTGAAAAACCTTAAGAGCCATCAGCCCAAAAAAAAGACTCCCAAGTTCCTTCCACAGGAAAAGTACAATGGAAATCAAGCTTGAAAAGTTAACTGATTCTGTCCTTCATGGAACACTTCCCTAACATGGGATCTGGAGACTCCTGGGCATGGACAACACCCTTGTCAGGTGACAGTGACCCAGAGCACATAGTGACAGTGGAGTGCTTTCTTGCGGTCAGCGTTCATGAGAGATCCTCAGCACGCTGATCCCCAATGACCCAAAGGTGTTGCCTATCACACAAGTAGGGTATCAGGCCTACACCTAAGCCTGAGCTGTCTCCTGTCCAATGAGACATTCTCATCTAGCCCGAGAGGGTAAAGGGAGGATGAAAATAAAGAGGAAACATCTGTTTTTCACTGACTATGTCATTACATACTCTCTGGAGCTCATCGGAGCAGAACAAACAACGAAAGTTCCGCAGTTATTTGCATTCAATAATAAAAATACAAAATGGGACATATGTGAACTTGGAGATTGTTTATCACCACCACATCTTCAAACACCTAATAGCTTTCTTAAATATTAGAGACAACAATCTCAAACAAAGCCTGTGCTATCTAGCTTAATCTATTCAATATGCAGCTTATGTGCCAATTAATTGCGTTTCTGCTAACTTAACAGCTGCATATGGAGTCCATATGAGGCACAAGTTTTTGGCCGCTCATTCCAAAGTATGAGAGTAATACATAATAAATAACCTGAATAGTTACTTAACATAAGCAAGGTTGATGTTAATCAAAATGACTGAGCCAAAACTGTCAAGTGGAGCCAAAAGGAGTGAATGTAAGTGCTGGGACTTGGCAGCCTAGATGACTCAGCATGCAGGCATCCTATCAACAGTACCCACCAATGCCACTTTCACCCCAGCTCAGTGTATAAATGGTATGCAGGCATCCTCACTACTGGCCTCAGCTAAAACCTGACTGAGAAAACCCTCAGGGACTCCCACCATCCCTCTCTGCTCACCATCCCTCTCTGCACACTGTCCCTACAAGTAAGGTTGAGGACATTTTAGACCCATAAGCTGCTGAGCGGCCAGGAGAAAGCTCTGTCTCCTGGCTGATAACTTGTGGTTGGAGAATTAAAAATCCATCTTTAAGAGAGAGAAGATTATGTGAAGAAAGATGACTGATTAACAACAGAGACTAGATGATTTTTTTTTCATGTCCTTTTAGACATGGAAGTCCTAAGGTTACATAATCAGGCCAATTAAAGCATGATTCCTTCTAGTACCCTGCCTTAAATAGGCCAACCAAGGAACAATGTATTAAATATTTGCACAGCCATTCCTGTTCAAAAGAATTCCAACCTTCTATTCTTTCTGCAGCAGGTTAACTTTTTTTTTAAGACTAAGAAAGATTTGGCTTCCCTTAAGAAAACTCTGTCTCTCCGTTCTGGAATTAAAGTCACAGAAAGAAGCGAGCAAGAAAGGGAAAATTCCATAGAGAGGACCTTTAAAATTAAAACTGTATTTTGAAAGGTGCTTAGCAATAATGAATGAGATGTTAGTCGTCCCCAGCTGTGATGTAATAATCTCACAGTTCAGGGTTTATTTTCTAGTCCCGTCTACAAATCAAAAACACAATCGTGTTCTTTCTGCATGTATTGCAAATATTGAAGCTGTCTCTAGACTTTATTTTGAATTTCAAAGGGTTTTTTTTTTCACCAGGTCTGGTAGTTCCTGCCTATAATTCTAACACTACGGAGGCTGAGGCAGAAAGATTGCCATGAGGTTGAGACTAGCCTGGGCTAGTGTTTTCAGACAAATTAACAAATGTCCCATATCGCTTGAATTCTTATAGCATGCTATGATAGAGACATTTTATTCTCTTAACATGAATGAAACTGTTCAGAGGTCAGCAGTAATTCAGATCACTCACACACACACACATACACACATACACTACAGATAGTAAACACCTGTTTAAAACAATCCAATGATTTAAATTGGTATTTAATATCCATTAATGATACATATCTATATTTAAATTAAATATTCACACATTTTACAAAATACAAAAATTGGGGGCTAGAGAGATGGCTCAGAGGTTAAGAGCACTGACTGTTCTTCCTAAAGGTCCTGAGTTCAATTCCCAGCAACCACATGGTGGCTCACAACCATCTATAATGACATCTGGTACTCTCTTCTGTATACTGTATACATAATAAATAAATCTTTAAAAAAATACAAAAATTTCCATGTTGTTTCAGTGCCTTCCATTCACTTCTAAAATACTGATTCTTCATCTTAAGAAAAAAATAAGTAAAACACTATTTCAAACTTATACACAGTTGTTTCAACCTCTCACTGAATAGCAATTTAAAACTCTAAGCATACAGCAAGAATACCAAGAACTATTAAATATTATAGACACAAAGGAAAAAATGAAAATGTCACATACATTTAGATCATCAAGACAGCTCTTCATTCAATTTATTCTCTCAAGAACCAACAGACAAAGTGAAAAGAGCCAAAAGCAATGAAAGGAATTCCTGCTACGACATTCACAAACTAAGAAAGCTGCAGAGCTGTTCTTCTGGAACGGACATGGGAGGTGGTGGCTGCCCTTCCTTGGCGACGTGGGGCACCAACAACAAAGCAGGCGATCAGGCCATCCTAGGTGAAGAGATGGAATTCTCACCTTGCAGCTCCTTATCACTGGCAATTCCTTCTAAAAGTGCACAGTGTTTCAAATGCCTGCAGGAGGTTTATTGATTTTACTTTTCTCCCTTCTTTCTGGTTGAGTGAAACCAGTGTTTATTCACAAGGTATTGCTCTGTATGTTGAAAACACTTTTTTTAAATGTTATCCTGAGGGGGAAGGCACTGGTAACGTCAAAACACATGCTTAAAGGGTAGTGATGTAACAGTCTCCATTTGAAAGTTGAGAAGCCTTGGTTCTAAATTCACAGCCTTTCAATGACTAGAGTGAAACTAAGATGCTTGCCTGCCTGGTTGGCTGGTTAGTTGGTTGGTTGGTTGGGTGGGTGGGTGGGTAGCTGGCTGGCTGGTTGATTGGATGGTTGGTAGATTGGTTGGCTGGCTGGTTGGCTGGTTGGTTAGTTGGTTGGCTGGATAGTTGGTTAACTGGTTGGTTGGTTGGCTGGATGGTTGGTAAGCTGGTTGACTGGCTGGTTGGTTGGTTAGTTGGTTAGCTGACTGGTTGGTTGGTTGGCTGGCTGGTTGGTTAGTTGGTTGGCTGGCTGGTTAGTTCGTTAGCAGGGTGGTTGGCTGGCTGGCTGGCTGACTGGTTGGTTTTGTGCATTTGTTCACTGCTCTCAGCATTTGGGCAGGACTTTCTAGTCTAATATAGCTAAATCACAAGAAAGTATTACTGAGATTGTAAGCATCCTTCCTTCAAAGTTCTACTAATGTTTCTGTATTGCTTTCACAATAGAACAGCATACAGAAAATGCCCTGTTTAAAAATGCATCCAATAACAAGACTCATTCCCAAATTGAACCTAATAGTAAAATGGGGGTCAGGATGGGGGTGACCTCCTAAGACAGACTTCCAAAGCATTTAGGGTTTGCCTCCTGTTAGTCTGAGATACATCCCCAGATTATTTTCCCCTGCTGTGCCTTAACTATAATTCCTCAGTGACCTTGGAGTTCACAAGTTTTCAGCAGTGGAGGAGATTTTTTGCTTCCCATGCCCAGAACTCTATGAGAAACAGAACACAAAGAAGATAAACATGCAAACACATTCTGCAACCACAGCACTTCCAGAGACTGTGACTTATAACACACAGGACTTTCAAATGGCTTAAACATGGGGTTTCCCAAGGTAAGATTCCTAGGGATTTGAGGTTCCAAAGGAGACAATGTTAAACCACACCAGCAAATAACCTCAGGAAGTTGTTTCCTTTCAGCTCCATTTTAATCCTTTGCTCTAATAGAGAAAAAAATAAATCTTCATTTGATGCCAAACACTCTTACACCTGTTAACCTCCACTATGACAAAGGAATCAAGCTGGTGGCTTGGCCTGTTAGCGAGATTCACCAGCTACCTAGAAGTTAATAAGCTGTATTATTGTCATTCTGTGCCTTTGAGTAGATATGTCTGATTTTTCCCTTTAAATAGTATATTTAAGGTTTAAGCACAGAATTTATTTAAAAGAAAGAAATAAGCTTGAAATAGCCTGATCCCTGTGACTCAAAATATCACCAGCAGACTAGAAGCACCGAGTGGAAGACTGCTCAAGGTACAGGCAACATCACTGGCCTCTTCCTTGACTACCTAATCCAAGCCCGGGTTACAAAACTCCCACATGACATGCATGCACCCGAAAGACTATAGGAAGACACAAGAGTTTGTCCAAGGTCATGCTACCTGCTTTCAATGATAGTCTCTTGGAGCTTGCACTTGGGATCATGGGGGATCAAAAGGATCAGAGCACACCTTCTCCATGGGAACCACTGGCAATGTTCTTCTTGTCTCCAGTCTTTGCATGCCCTAGCCTTGTCTTTCAGTGATAAGGGAGCCCATCCAGGAGGAAGACTGTGCTTAGGTATGACAGCTGGTATCTTCCGGGTGTCAGAGGGCTATATGGAGATACAAGCACACAGCACATCCCATTTATGTACCAGAGGAGAAGCTAGTCAGTCAGTCATTCACTGATATGAGTGGCCCAATCCATCAATGATCCAGGTGGTGTAGGCCAAAATGCTAGCTAGGCATGCCCTGAAAGAACATAAGAAAGGAAACTCACAAGTCATTGCTATCACTAACAGATTTTCATGTTTAAGATGTGAAGAACGTATAGAAAAAAATATAGAATAAGGCACGACACTGATATGCAGTGTTTACATTACAATGAAAAGCTGAAACTATAGTTATGTCTAGAGAGCTCTAGAATACCCCAGTTTAGCAGATGCAAATAGAGTACCTTCATTCCCTAAATTCCCTATCCTTCAGCCCTATACTAGATGTCAGGCTTAGTACCAGAGCGGAGCTTCTGCAACCTGACCTCCTGGCACAAAATTCCAATACAGGCAGTATGGTTTTGCAAAGAACAATGAAGAGTCCCTATAACCAGGTGCAATGGTTCCTCTTCATTGTCACGTTGACTGGACTACCCAGGAAACACAAGAGCCAGCATTCAACTTTCTCTGCATCTTGGCCTATCAAAATGTGAGAAGTTCCAGCCATGTGATCACCCAGCCATAAATACTGTCATGCCTTCCCCACCATGATGGGCTGTACCTGTGAAATGGGAGCCAAACTAATCCCTCTACTTTGAATTGCCTCTTACAGGTACTTGGTTGAAGCAATAAGAAAGCAACAAGTGCACTGGGCACTGAAAGTGAGAAATTAACATTAAATAAACAATAGCTATAAATTCGTGCCTTTGTCTTCATAATAAGAATGTTATGATACCCAGGACAGCAAAGGAGCATCATGAACATTTGCTGGATCTATTTCTCTTTAGATATTCTGAAAATGCATTTATGTAGACAGATCATTACAGAGAACAAAAAAATATATGTTACACTGTATAATTATCTTAATGGTTCCTAAGAAGGGAGGGGAAAGCCACCAAAAGACATGATGGTGTTGAAAAACAGTGGCAACTGCTAATACAAATAGAATATTCCAGGCAGCTTACATACACCTTTCTTCTCATCCTCCTGTCTGAGATAGATTCTAGGTCTTAATAATCCTGCTAAGAAAATTAACTAACCAGTGGTGTACACTCCCTAGATTCAAGCACAGGCAGGCAGATCTCTGTAGTTTGGTCTACGTGGTAAATTCCAGACCATCCAGTGATACACAGTGAGACCAGGTCTCAAAAGAAGAGATATTAATTAAGCTGGAGGTGTGCTTTGACGGTAAGATTCTTGCTTACTTAGCATGTGTGAGGTCCTGCTTTCAAATGCAGCTCCTACCACTTACCATATTAAAACTACTACTAAGCATGCCATTTAGCAAAGGAAGAAAAGACTTAACCAGCAAGTTGGTAATTTGTCTAAGGTCCTAAGGCTGAAATGGAGTAAAATGTCATATTCTTGAAGCCCCAACTCTTAACAGCAGACTCCTCTGCATAACATGAGAGCACCAGGTACCTAAGCCAAAATGCAAAAAGGATGACTGTATACTGCTGTGTCATATAAACAGGTCTAAGCTGGATGCAGTGGTACATGCCAGTAATCTCAGCACTCGGGAGGCTGAGGCAGAAAGATCTTGAGTTCAAGGCCAGTCTGAATATAGAAGAACAACTCAGAAACACAAAAACCAAGAATGTTCCTAGGAGAACGAATGGCCAACAGTCCTCGTCAGTTAAAGGTACAGACTGTGGAAGCGCAGACTTCAGGACTGAACCTCATCGTGGCTGAGTAAAAGACACACTGGGCACAATGAAGTTTTAAAGTTGCTTAGGAGAAATATTAACACTGGGAGAAAATTTTTGTTGGAATCAAAACATTATACTTTGAGAAACGCTTGGGGCAAATACTCCACTTTTATTAGGACAACTTAACTGAGTCCACAGCATTAAAATAGCTGGCCTGAATATTTATTAGAGCACCAGCTGTTCCCTCCAGATTTTTAGAAATTCAAGCTTTGGTGCCAAGTATAATTTGGAAAGAGCATTGGACAAGTAGAAGAGCCTATGCCATGCAGTCTACAGCTAAATAGTAAACAGCCACTGGAAGCCCACAGAGCATCACCATGCCTGAGGTGCGGGTGGAACCATCCTGACGCCCATTCTTGAACCAGCTCTGCTAATAAGACTGATGGTTATATATTTTTAAATTATACCTTCCAATTCTTAATTAGCAATTCTTCACACACGTATAGATAATATCACAAAGATAACCGTAGGGTTTGCATGCCACTCTAGTTTTATGTTTTTTATTTATTTTTATTTTGTTTTCTATTTCAGGGGTGGGGCTAGCCCCAATGAAATGCCTCAGAGAATGAAGACTTGCATTCAGTTTTTCAACTCTTTCAAAGTATCTCCATTTTAGGTACCCAGCTATAATCAAAACACATAATGTTTAAGGGGGCGGGGAAGAAAGAGAGACTGGGAGGAGGGAGAGAGGAAAGAAAAGAAGGAGGAGGGAGGGAGGGAGGGAGGGAGGGAGGGAGGGAGGGAAGGAGACACCTGCACTGTACAGAATACTCTGGATATTATGCTGAAGCTTCACTGTAAAGAAAGTTGAGACATCACATTTGTCTTCCATGCTTGCCTTTCTGTCACCTGTCCTAGTGGCAGTGACGCTGAACTAGATCTGGGAGAAGAAATGTCCCTTCTAGGCCTTGTAGCAGAGTCACCTGTGAAGTCGCCATATTGGGGCCTCACCCCTGCCTTGCCTGCCTCTGAAGGAGTGCTGTCAAGGTCAGAGGTTCAGGCAGCCCAGGACACCAAGGCTGGCAGGAAGAGCTGTGGACAGAAGGGAGGTGCCCCAGGGGGAGGAGCCCCAGGGGGAGGAGCCCCAGGGGGAGGAGGCCCAGGGGAAGGAGCCCCAGGGGAGGAGCCCCAGCGGGAGGAGGCCCAGGGGAAGGAGCCCCAGGGGGAGATGCCCCAGGGGAGGTGCCCCAGGAGGAGGACAGCCTGTACACAGGCAGACCCCACTGATAGCTGCAGGGTTTTCCAGCCTGCCTAGCTTCCATCCATCTATGGCCCTGACGATTGGTGTACTAACTGTTCTCTTTAGAGATATGCACTCACTTTGTTTTCAAGGCTCTTGGGTTTAAAAATAAACTGGTACTTTGGATTAATAAGAAATTCCTTACAGGATTAAATGGGCTGCATCTTTTATCCTGGTAAATGAACAACAGCAGCATCCAGCGCTGTTGCAATCAATCGCCCTTTGCTCCTGTGTGTACCACCGATCTGCCTCCCTCAAAAATGGAGGGGCAGCTCAATACATGTCTCTCCCATCCCAAAAAAATTAAGCCGCAACCTAGTTATGAGAGTTATCTGTAAGACTTTTTTTTTTAATACAACACTAATTCCACCAATTATATCCTGCCTGGACCTACTGAATCAGATGTACTGATGAAAAGATTAAGGTTTTCTACCTTGCTAGTGTGTCCAAAGGAAGGTAAAATTGCAATTTGTCATATCCTACAGAATTCACATCAACCATGATGAACACTAAGAGAAAATTTCATTTTGGAGCTATTGTTTAATTTATTTACATATCTGCTTACCTTCCTGTTTTATAACCACATACTATCTACCTTTTTTTTCACACTGAAGGGGATACAAGCCAGGGCCCTGTGTATACTAAGCACGAAATACTTCAATAAGCTAATTCTTCAGCCCAGCATCAAAGTTTTTAAACATACCTTAGCCACTTAGGCTTCCTTAACTAGAATGATGAATCCCACAGACTTCTAAAGACTGAAATGAGGGGCTGGAGAGATGGGTCAGTGGTTAAGAGCACTGATTGCTCTTCCAGAGGACCCAGGTTCAATTCCCAGCACCCACACGGCAGCTCACAACTGTCTGTAACTCCAGTTACAGAGGACCCAATGTCAATTTAATAAATTTTTTTTTTTAAAAAAGACTTGAATGATTCCTCTTCTTCATCATCCTCTTTCTCCTCTTCTTCTTCTTCTAACTTAGGCAGGAACTTTTTGCTATGATCTGTCCCATATAAAGTAAAAACTCTGAGGTGCCACCTTCTGACACTGCTGAGGGGAGGTGGAGCCTGTAAGTTTGGAGCATCTCTGGAAGAAGTCAGGTCACTGGAGGCACAGCCTTGAAAGGGACCCTGGTACCATGGCCCTTTCCCTGCCCTCCTTCTACAGCTCAATCAATATGGCATGAGCAACTTCTTCCACACACTCCTGCCAAGACGATGTACTGCGCTCTCAGAGGCTCAAAGCAACAGGACCACAGAACATGGACCTCTGAAACTGTTGTGAACCAGAATACCCCTTTCAGCCTCTTAAAACAATTACCTCAATTATTTTGTCAAAGTAATAGAAGGCTGACTAATATTTTTCTCTCTCCTTTTTTTTTTCCATGTAAAACACTTGATAGAAATTCCAAAATAATGAAACTAACAGCCAAGCTTCTCTAGAGCCTCCTCCATGCACAACATCCCTACAGCTCTTAGGACGCTTCTGGGTACTGCTGAGTTTGGAAAGCAATGGGCCAAAATAAACATTTAAGCAGATCTATGCAATACCAGATTCAAATAGAAACCATCAGAGTAAAGGGAAAGGCTTCGGAGACTGGGGCCCACCCTGAACGCACAGGCTTAGCAGTTCACTTGGAAGATGATGGAGAGGGGAACCTCACTAGAAATTCAGCCTGCGCCACCCATGTTCCCTGGCTGTTACAGGGAGATGACTGTAGTTTAGCCTGAGTTAATAACTAATGTTTGCACTGAGAGATTTGCTTCTTACCAAGTGATTTCACATGTATAATCTCATTTAATGCAGGATAATGACTCTGGAAATGTAGACTCCCAGCCTTTTTAGATGACTAACTAAACACTGCTCTCTAATGTGAGAGGAACTTCTTCCAAGCCAAATCAGCATAGTAGAGGCTTCTGGCTCAAGATCCAGCTCTGTGTAGAAGTGGGGAGCTCAAGGGGAACAGCCCTCTGGAGGGCTGGAACAACTTGTAAAATATGTGTTCCATTCTGGATCCTACATTAGCAAATGCAAATGAGACCTTGGGCAGTAGTATATTATGACCAGAGCCTGTGACCAGGCCAGAGGACATGAGACACAAGGAAGACCTCGAAGCCTTGAAGGATAAACAATAAGTTTAGAAAAGGTATTGCAGATATTTTAAAATAAGGAAGGACCACAGGAGAGGAATCTAAGCCTTTGGATAGGACCGCATAAAGCAGACTTCTCATATAGGTTCATGTAACAGAAGGATGTTATGGGAGCCTAAAGCTCGTACCATAGGAAGAAAGATGTGCCCATGAGGGTGAAGGGCGATGGTCCAGGGTGCCTGAGCACAGGCAAGTAAGGGGAAAGCGTTGGTTACCTTTCTTATCACTGTGACCAAATACCTTACGGAAGCAACTGAAGTGAAGAGAGGTTCATTTGGGTTCACTGTTGAAACCAGATGAGGATGAAAGGAAGGGGCCATAAAACATTACTGACACACATTAGTTATCTGAAAAAGTCAAGGACAAATGGGCTATTCTAGAGCTTCAAAGTGACTCTGCAAAAGATAATCATAAGTTTTCAAAGCAACAAAAGTACCTACATGAGCAGAGAAGCTCGGCAGACAACACCCTAAGCAGAAATCATTGCCACTTGATGAGATGCATGAAACACAACATCCCACCTGGACCCCCAAAACTCACAGCCAGAACCTAAGCGTGAGGATCCTGCAGGTAACACACAGGGAAAGCGGCCATCAGTTTATAACATTCTGAAGTATTAAGATCTTAAAAGTGAAGGGTTGAAGGAAACCCAAGATATAAGCAGACATGATGCATCACTCTGACCTGCATTCCTTTGCCTTAAATGGTATTACTGATATTGGAAGAGTGAAGGAGTCCCAAGGACTGGGAGGTAGGAACTGTGTAATTTCCTGGCTTCCATAGTGGTACTGTGGCTAACAAAAAGAATACCCTTGGAGATGAACATCACACTTAAAGTGTTTGTGAGAGCCATCGGGTAGAAATTTGTCATTAGCCATGCCCAAAACAAGTGGGAAAACTTAAAAATGAATAATGTTTTTAAAAAAAATAAAACTTTATCAGTTGTTATTTTCCTATAGGTTTGAGATATGCTTTAAAATTAAACTGAAAAATCAACACTGGGGGCTGGAGAGACAGCTCTGTGGTTCAGAACAGTGGCACCCACATGGTGAGTCACAGCCATCTGGAACTCTACTCCCAGGGGATCCAACACCCTCTTCTGGCTTCTGCGAGAACCAGGCATGCATGTGCTACACAGACATACATGCAGGGAAAATACTCATACATATAAATTTTTAGTATTTTTAATTTTCAAAAAAAGGAAGAAGAATCAACAATAAGTTGGAAAGCTGAAACTTTCAGAGATATGTTACATTGGGTTTGAAGACAGATGCAACTCACTATCTAAATGCTCCAAAGACAGGCTCCTCTTAGATCCCATAAACTTTCTCAGTGTTCTGGACTTCATTCATTCAATAAGCATTTATTAAATACTTATGTGTTTCAGACAACATGTGACATATTGGGCTTAAGGAAATGACTGAGGGATGGTCCCCACACTGGAGGCCCTTATCATCCCACACAGAACGATAGTTAGAATTCTAAAGATAGTCTTTTTATGGCAGTCAATATTACACATAGAAATAAATATACCCCTGTTAATACTCTAGTTGTCACATATGAATTTTTCAACAGACTACATAATAGTTTATTAATCTAGCATACTCTTTAAGAACATTTCATCCTAAACTTTTGTGTGTGCGTGCTTGTGGGTGGTGTTAATTGTGGCATATGCAAAAAAAAACGTTATCACTTTTCAATTATGAACAGATGTAAATGACTTACTTGATGTTTAATTTTAGAATAACAAGCATCTTCTAAAATAAGTTTCAGACTGAGAAACTCAGGCTATAGCTACAGAACAGACTTAACACTCCCAAAGCGAACCCTGCAAGTGCTCCAACACCACAAAAGCCATTTCACATCTCTGTGCTCCAATTTCTTTATTGGTCACAAAAATATCATTGTATGTTTTTGTAAGATGTTTTTACAGGCTTTTTAAAGAGACATCATAATTGTAAAGCTGTGGCTTTTGAAAACGCTGTTCTAGGCATGGCAGCTTGCATCTATAGCCCAAGTCACTCCTGAGACTGAGGAAGTAATTTTACAGGAACCAGAGCTGGAGAGCAGGCTGGGTTAAACTGGGTAAGCAAGACCCCATGTAGAAATCCCAAGAGCACCTTGCTTTCCCTTTTGTAAAGAACACCATGCCAATCCGAATGTCAGAACAGAGCAACGCAACTAAATGAACCCCCAGTTGCAACTTCATGCAGGACAGAATGTTACCTGGTTTCCCACTTTTGCCTGTGGCTCCATTTCAACCTTCAGGAACATCATCCACCGAGAACGCACAGCCCCAGAGTGAACGGTGGAATGAATAAGACGGAGGAGAGTCCTGACTTTGGCCTCTGAGGTCTCACACCTTTCCTACACTCCTCCCTCATGACACTTCCATAGCCACGTTTAGTTTTCTTCCTAGCATCTCCCTGTAATTCAAAAGGCAATTTAGACTCCCATATGCTTGCCATTGAAGCTAACAGATGTCTAGCAAATTAAAACAAAAATTATGACTTATAAACTGCTGATGTACCATCATTCCAGAACATCTCGAAATTTATATCGAATCATAAGATAAGACATCCTCCTTGATATCCCACCCCAACCCCCGGCCCAAGGTTCCCAAACTCTCCCTCCTCTTGGAATTTAAGCCCTGTGGAAACAAAGTATATGCAACATTCTGCCATCTATTCTGGATAAACCTCTGCTTGCAACACAAAGTAATATCTGGAAGCACACCAAAGAGACATTTGGCCTCAAACAAACAATAGCTGCTCTAGTCCTGGGGCAGCAGGAGAACAAAATAGCAAGTGTTTCTACCAAGTAATTCAAGGCTTCTGCTCACCAATGAGGTCAGTTTTGTCTAATAAGTCATTTTCTACAGATAACTGAAATCAGGTCTTAGTCAAGGTTATTATTTCTGTGATGAAACACCAGAACCGACAGAGACTTGGGGAGGAAAGAGTTTCTTTCACTCATTCTTACATATAGTAGCTTGTCATCAAAAGCAGTGAGGACAGGAACTCAAATAGGGCCAGGAACCCTGGAGGCAGGTGCTGATGCAGAGGCCATAGAGGGGGCTGCTCACCGTCTTTCTCCCCATGGCTTGCTCACACTGCTTTTTTATAGAACCCAGGACCATCAGCCCAGATGGCCCCGTCCACAATGGACTAGACCCTCCCCCATTGATCACTGATTAAGAAAATACCCTACAGCCAGATCTTATGGAGATGTTTTCTCAGTGGACGTTCTCCCCTTACAGATAACTCTAGTTTGTGTCTAGTTGACATAAAGCTACCCAGATCACCACATAACTATCTTCAAAGTGACCTTGTCACTTCCCTATCAAAGACAGAAGTTGTAATTGAGAAAACTCTATGAGGGCTTTCATTACAGTGCCAAAGGTGGTACAGTCAACTGTCTGGAAGCTGCTTCAGGTCCGAGAGACTGCAGAATGTATGTGCTGTGCTATCACCGACAACCACAGCTGGGCCACCAGTAAGCGCTGCCTGCCAATCACAGGTGAGCACAGCCGGGGCTCCCCACCCAAAAGAGACATTACAAAAGGCAAGCCACAGTTCACAGCACCTGCAAAGACACCAGATTAGAATCATCCAATTGCCAAACTGTGAACTGTAATAATGAGGTTTTGTTTTAAACTACTGAAGTTCAGGCAACTGTTATGTGCAGCAATAAATAACCAGGATGTTGACATTCATTTACTTGCTGAGAAACAGTTAAGTGTCAAGGTTCAGAATAAAACATCTGCTTATGGTCAGTGATAGGATACAGGGATTAATTCCTCCCCCAAAGAACTGACCTTAAGACAAAACACCTCTTCTGCCCTCTCCTCCACCCCAAAGACAACTCAGTGTTTCTGAGAAATATCTTCCTATGGTGACACCCTCAATAAAAACCAATTCCTGCTGCCTTGAGTTCTTCCAATATAGAGCAAGAAAAACAAGGTTTTTCCCCACCCCCCATGATAACTAACAGGAAAGGAATCCGTACAAGATGTTGGCTTTGTTACTCAGAATAACACAACTGTTATATAAAAGAATTCAGGTTTTACACATGAAACTGTAATTCTAATAATAAAAATATAGCTAATGACTCAGAGGACTACATTTGAGATTCACGGTGCAGATAAGGAAATATGCCTGCCATGCCAATAACTCAACAAGAAGGAAAATTTAGTGAAAGGTACTTTTTAAGTGGAAAAAGATCATTAAGGAAGAATGAAAAACACATTAGTCTGCGAGTCTCAGTAAAGGACAGTCTATAATGAGGCAAGTCTCCCATACACGATTTTCCATTACAGACTACTGCTCATCTCTTATATTTCATCTTTCATGGCATATTAGAGATCAACAAATCCTTTGTCAAAAACAGAAAGAACCTCACAATTCAACCAAATCCTTCATTTTAATAGCTGAGTATCAGAGGCCCTGAGCATTTAAGTGACTACCAGTCAAAGTGCTGATTAGCAAGAGATCTGAACTGCTACAGCTGTCAGTGTGTGTGCACTTTTATTTTACCAGAACTATTACTTTCAAATGTCTTCAATGAATTTCAAATTTAGTCTACATGTCAATGTGAAAATGAAAGATTAGGAACCTGTGGTCTCGGTGCGCAATTTCTCCTTCATAACTGTACAGCCAAGGCACTCCCAGGCAGGTTGGTGGCCCAGGAGAGTAGAGTTGTGCAAGTTTTTATAGCTGCTGCCAGATCTCCAGTCACTAACATTTTAGTGTGGATTGCTTTAATGATAACATGGGTGTTTTCCTGCTGCTTTCTTCGAGAGCCACCACTGGTCCTGATAAAATGGGACATTTAAATGTAAAGTAATTTGGAAACAGCCAGCAGTATAGAAAAAGGAGTAGGGGTGAGCCTTGGTTCTGAAAGGACAGGGCGTGCAAAGGACTCGCATAAGTAAGCACCTAGTCAGCAACGCTGCCCAGGAGTGCTCCTGTAGTTTCATAGCCTCAGTCTGTTCTCTGGCTTTCCACAAAACTACCTACCGCCCACAGGAATACCTTCAAAATCAGACAAGATGTGGGCCCTATTCTGGAACTCTCCATGCCAGCAATCTGCAATTTTATCGAAGCTCTCCACAGTCCAGGGATTTTGCTGCAGCCTAATCCAGAGACAGGGCTAAATTTGCCTTTGTGCTCTCTACAAAATTACACCGAACTGCCAGGGAAAGAGTTCCCAATTCTTTTTATTTCCTTTTCACTCCCTGCTATGAAACTGCAGAGAAAGCCCGTGGGTGCTTTTTGTTGCCTGGTAGCTGAAATGTGCAACTTTTGGAAGTGTTCAAGCAGAATGAAGAGGCCTGGATTCACCACCCCTGCAGCCCCGTTCCATGGCCCTTGCCTCTCATAGCTCGGTGCTGTCAGAATACCTCACTGAGAAATATACCTACCCACCACTTTTAAACATTTCAGAAGGGTCCAGGAGAGAAGAAAAAAAAGAAAGAAAATCATTTCCTCTTGCTCTATTTACAGCAGAATGTGGGGGGGGTCTCCCAGAAACCACATACTATCACTGACACAGAGAGACACACAGAGAGAGAGAGAGAGAGAGAGAGAGAGAGAGAGAGAGAGAGAGAGAATAGTTGGATATGGTACCTATTCCCATGCCCCCTCATCAATCTTGTCCAGTCTTGAGAACAGATGACAAGCTGACACAAAGTCTATTTCCTTTCACAAAATACACATGGCCACTCTGATAGAAAATAAAAATAAGCTGGTAAGTGAGGGGAAAACAAAACAAAGAGAATCTACAACTATTCTCCCAGACCTACATATTTACAGCAAACAGCCACAATTAAGGGAAGTCCAAATTTAAATGTTCTGTATTCAGACCTCTGGATCATTGTTTATTTACCTCGCAGAAACTTGGGAATACCCCCACGGACGGCCACCATCTTTACCGCCCATGGAAAGAGGGTGCCGGTGAGGAAGAAGACCGAATAGGAAGAGGTGGGCTGAAAAATAATATAGTCTTCCAACCAACCATTTTCCCCTTGTCCTAGAGAACTCTTTGTCTGGTTGCTGAACACGTCTGTGAGGTCGCAAAAAAAGAATCAAAACAAAAGAGTAGGGTCCCAGCCTGATTACAATAGATGCCCCGCACAAGGCAATACCAAGCAGAGCACAGTCTGAACCCGGTGTGAAAGCAGCTCCTCGCCTGCCTAGCCAGTAAAACAGGTCTCACACACGTTCTCCTTTGCATTTCTCCGAGGGGTTACTAAAACCCGGCCCGCTGTGTGTCACCCAGCCCTTTAAAAAGGGAGGACGTGAGGCACGAGCACACTGAAACATGTTGACTGGTGACTAGTTATTCCACAAGGATACACAGACAAATAAATCCCTTCACCCCACACGCCCACTTGACCAGTCCATTATGCAAAGGGAGCGCTTTTACAGCCGGAGAGAAACATGCAGGACGTGTTATTTACGTGCACATTACAGAACCACACACCACAGCATCTGCATCCTACACAAAGCCCGAGATGGTGCAAGGAGATACACGCTGAGCACGGCACAGACCAGCCGCGGCAACACCGAGCCAAGCCCTCGGCCAATCAGAACAGCGCTGGAAGGTGGATCTCGGGGTCGGCTCTGCCCGATTAGCCTGCCCCATTATGACACCACGCTCTACCCAACATCCAGATCCCACGGGAAGCAAATCTAATCCGTGTGCTCGTTCGGTTCTCAAACTGCCAAGCCGTCCTCCCGTCCGTACCCAAGCTATTCACCCCGCTTTAAAAAGAAAAAGAAAGAAAGAAGAAAGCTGCCCTGAGGCCTGGCTGCCCCCTGCCCGGATCGGTTCCTCTTTTCATCTCCTCCGGGTCCTGGAAAGGATGAAGTGTTTCTCTCCCCCGCGCTCGAGCCGGGAAGGCGGAAGGTAGATGCCTCTCGCTCCGACTAGGGCAGGCACCCCAGGGGCAACGAAAAGTAAAGGCAGCGACCACGGGGGACCGTCGCCCATCCATCCGCCACAGCACTTGGAAGCCCAGGAGCGCTCCAACTTACCCAAAATATGACATTGAAGCCAAAAATGAAGTATTTGATGCAACAACTGACTTCAGGACCCTTGTAGTGCTTCCCGGACATCCTCTGGGTTCATGAAGACACTTTCCCCGCCAGCCCGAGTTTGGAGCCCTGGAGCACCGCGGCTCGGAGCAGCCCGGCGAGCAGCGGGGCACGCGGGGCTCAGCCGCGCGGACCGAGCGGCTCCAGCACCTCCAGCCGCGGGGCCTCCGAGGCCACCGGGACGCGGTGGCCGCAACCGCCGGGAAGCGTCGCCGAACCGGCACGGAGCACAAAGCGGGAGCCTCGCGTCCGTGCGCCAGGCAGCGGGTCAGGCGCTCAGTCCCCGGGCTCTGGGCAAAGGCGGCCGCGCAGATGCCGGCGGAGACGCTGCCCGCCGCCTGCTCGCTCGCTAGCCCGCTCGCGCGCCTCCCACCGCTCACTCGCTCCGCCCGCCGCTCGCTCCGCCCGCCCCGGCTGGCAGCTCCGCCCGGCGCCCGGGTCGGCAAGGCGCGCGCGCGCTCGACTCGTGCTCTGGAGCTCCCGAGAGGCGGGGGCACCACGCAGCCGCGCCACCTCTGTCGCGGTCCGCCAGTCCCTCTGCTTAGACTTCTTGCTCCCCACCCCTTCTTCTCGAACCCTTGCTGCCTGGGATCCAAGGGAACACCCTGCAGCGCGCCGACCCAAAGCAGCCTAAGCAGAGGGACCCACCGCGGTGGATGAGCTGCTGGTCCTTCTTTCTACCACTAACACCTCTGGAGAGACCCCAGAAATGAGAGTGACTTCGGAGAGCTGGATGAGCCCCTCCCCAACAATAACACACACTCACACACCTACTACACCTGGACGAGGTCCCCTTGCTGTCCAGCCTCTGCGTCCTCCTCCTGCATTCCCAACAGCAGAGCACAATGTTACACGCTGGGCTTTGCTGAGGGGTGTAAGGGGATTTAGAGAGTTGAACAGAAGAAAATGGGGCTGTGGGCGTCGCAAGGGATACTCAGAATCTCTCTCTGACTAACCCAACCTTCCCACTGGCCAGAATTTCATCCTGCAAATAGGGCCGAGGAAGGAGAATCGACCCAGAGGAGTCTTGACCCAGCCCCACTTCCACAGCACGAACGTCTTCCCACCCTTGATGGAATAGCGCCCAAAGAATACAACTGCTTTCTAACTGAGGAATCTATCCAGGAGTTACAGGACCGTCCTCCTTGGATTTATAGACGCAGACTACTTCTAACCTCTAGGGAAGGACAGAACTAGAGGGTGGAAATTGACAAGCATGGGTGAGCAGGTATCCAGCAATTGTGTATCCACACTCTTTTCATAAGTGCAAGAAAACAGGTGTCAGTGTTTCGTGGGAAGTGAAGGAGGAACAGCTAAGAAGTGTGTGGCAACATCTAGTGGAATTTGCTTGTCTTCAAACATCTATGATAAAGATTTAAAAATATAATCCAGAACCACAAAATGAGACTTGCCTTACCAATCCCAGAAATTTGCATGCTTAATAAGCGCCACAGGTGATAACTTCAGGGTCTGGGGAGGCTTGAGGTTCGGAGCATCCTGAGTAGGGATTGCTCCAAAACCAATCGGCTTCAAGCCGGCAACCTGCAGTCAAGCTTTGTAAGGCTTTTACTTGCAGGAAACTTGCTCTAGATGGACCTGGCCTTCAGAGGAATTTGGACTATGTTAGAGCCACAGTTATGAGTCAGGGGACCCAAAGGCAGGAGAATTAGGAATCCTACTCACTCCATACCATGACACTGGCTAACAGTGAGTGAAAGAACCATTTTTCCCTCCACCCAGTCCAGACACAAGTTAAGGTCCTCTTCCTTTATTAACAGCACTGTCGAGCTTTACCTAAGCCTACTCATGCTGTTGTAATTCTTTCTGTATATAAATAGATCTGCTGCTGCAAAGCACTGGCAAAGTCAGGGAAAAGGTCTCTCCTAAGCTGTGTGACACATTTCAACAAGGGACTACAATTAAATCCGATTGATGGCTGAGTTTTATCCTTAAGTGATACCTCAAGTGCCCTTGTCCTCACACATGCTTAGTTTCTGGCTTTACCACCATCCCTCACCAAAGTGGTCCATTTGCTGCAGTTGATGAACCTTCACTGACACCTAATTATCACTCAAATTCCATAGCTTGCCGAGAACTCACCTCTGGTGCTGCATATCTATGGCTTAGATGTCTAATGACATGCATCTCTCATTAGAGTGCCATACCGTGTATTTTCTCTGCCCTAAAAAACCCTCTGTGCTCTGCCTAGACATTTTTTGATCCTCTTCCCCTTCCCCCACTGATGTTTTATATCTCCATAGCTTAGCCTTCTTTGGAATTTCATATAGAAGAAATCCCATAGGTGTTTTTTCTCCTCCTTCACAACGAATCTAAAACATCTCTAAAAATAAAGCTTTAAACATCATTGTTCTATGGTGCTATGTGTCTATATTACCAATACTGTGGGAACAAGAATATTAGGGGCTCAAGATCATCCTTAGCTACATATTAAATTCCACACCATTCTGGGCTACCTGAGATGCTATCACAGGTAAAAAGAAAAGATAAAGATCAATGGAGAAGGTACTGTTGGCAATTTGGAGAATGTGGGTCAGGGGACGACCACTAGTTGAATAGTCCTGTATAATATCACATAACCAAAGGCTGTGGAGATTAATGAGTTAAACATTTGTAAGCAATCCAGAAAATATAATATTTGTTATATTTTAAGATAGAAATATTCCTTGACTTAGAAAGAATGGAAAGAAATAATCAATGGGTGTGACAAATTATCTGTCAGACCTTTGATATAGCAAACCAGAAAAGGGTACAGGCAACAAATATGAACAGTAAACTTGAATACCTGCATAAAGAGAGGCTCATGAGAGCTAAAGTATTTTGTGCCAAAATAAAACAAGCTGCGTTTCGTTTATTCCTTAAATCCCAGCCTTCAGGAGGCAGAGACAAGGTGGATCTCTTTGAGTTTGGAGCCAGCCTGGACTATAAAGCAAGTTCTAGGACATCTGAAGTTACACAAAGAAACATTATCTCAAAACAATAAATAGATAAAGCCAAAGGCATAAGAAAAAACATAAATTTACATACATGGGGAAATTTCACTTCCTGGTAATCAAAGAGTATACATTAACCTAATAATAAAGGTGCAAAGATAATAATCACTGTTTACACATATGGCATTGTAACATATAGCAAGGATAATGCAGTTGCAACATATGAGAGATAAATGTCTCAGGTCAAAGTATTATATTTTGACTCAGCAGCCCCATGTCTGGGAATATAGCCAAAGAAATACTCGAAGATATGGAAAAAGCTATATACTGAAAGTTGTATGTGGTAGCATTATTTATATAGAATACTTGGCGAAAGTTGATAGATCAAGTAGGTGGGGCTGTCCACAAGTCCTTATAGTCACCTGACCATGGTGATCTTCCCCACATCTGTGCCTTTGCACATCTTCCTGGTCTCTGACTAGGGTCCTTTTGCCTTTTGTCTAAGCCAACTTGCCTAACTTGACCTTCAACACCTTTTTTAACACCCTCATTCTTACTTCCTTCAGCACCCCATACTGGCACTTAGCAAGAGCTTGTAACTATTTGTTTACAGGACTATCTTTTCAAGGATGTGACTTCCTTTAGGGTGTGGCTTGTCACTTCTTATCTGAGACTCACCAGCACTCTGCAAGTGTGTAGTAAATATTTAGTAGAGGATTGAATGAATTAGTTGCTCCGTTTTTATAGCTATTAAGGGGATGATGGTTATAAAGTGTGCCAATGTATTGACATTATAAAGTTCAAGGGCATAGTATATTGAATTATCTCTAAGAAATATTTTAAATGACAAAATGGAGGGGGCATAGCAACATACACTGTAGGTTACCATGTTGTAGAATAACAACTATGTTGAGGAAAGAATATGTGTACACATGGTGAGCAAGTGATCTGTCTTTGTTTGCAGTGTAGAGCTGTGATAAACACCAGGACCAAATCAGCCATGGGAGGCAATGGTCCGTTCAGCTTACCAGTTACAGTCCGCCACTGACAGAAGCCAGTACAGGCACCTAGAGACAAAAACTGAAACAGAGGCCATGGAGGAACATTCCTTACTGGATTGCTGACCATATTCTGCCTAGCCAGCTTTCTCATATCCCTGAGAATCACCTGCCCAGAGGCAAGGCCACCACAGCGATGCAGACCCTCCAACATCCTCCATTACTCTGGAAAATGTTCCACAGACTTGCCCGCAGTCCAGTCTGATGCAGCCAACTATTCAGCTGAGATTCCCTCTTCTCCTCTTCTCGAGTTACAAAAACCAACCAGTGCACTATGTGTGGTAGAAAATAAAGGATGCAAACTAGGACACTCAACAATATTGGTGAGAATGAGATGTGCTTTGTTTTACATATGCATTTGTTTTCAAAATCTGGTCACACATATGATACATTTATCATATTTTTATATCATGTATATGATATACTCTACAAGATCATATATAAAAATATAAAATGATTTTCTGAGAAATAATGGTCGTTGGGTATATGACACAGTTGGAGGCCTGATGGCTGGACTAAACTGTTCTACCCTCAGAATAAGGCTACATTTGTCTCTAAGAAGGTCGACTCAGACTAAGGCCACAACTTCCTCTGAGCAGAAACTCTCACCAGAATGAGTTAACCATAACAAGCCCTTGCTGCAATCTGGTTGAGGGAATCATGACACAGGTGCAGAGAATTCCACACTTTAATGAGCATGCCCAGAGCATCCAGTCTGAAACTAGTGGCTTATGACATCTTACATGGATAGCTAGTCCAAAGAAGAAACAAATTCACAACTTAAAATATATTCCTCAGCAAAATAATGAGCCATCTGTCTAGTCATCCAGATATCTGCCCCAGTCCACAAGACATAATTGACCCCTTCCCTTTTGACTACTACAGAGCTGGGTACGTACTCTCCCTCACAGGCACAATCCTGTCTCTAGAAGCAGCCAGACACAGTGATGCTCATTTTTCAAAGAAATATAACTATATTGCTTTTATAATTAGAAAGCAAATTATAAATAAAGGCAGGCATAAGTAAGCAGTCATATTTCATATAACTCCCTCACAATCCAATAAGTTCCGGCTTACTTTGAAGAGAGAAGAGATCTGTAGGGATTTTTGCTCCAACCATCTCATTTAAGATTCTGAAGTTGGAAAACGGTTAGTAAGTTTAATTACAGAAAAGCTAATGGGTGTTTTCAACGGCAGTGAAAACAGGTAAATCATGTTCTAATAGTTGCCTTGATGTACAGCAAGATGTGACAGCCTCGTTTCCGCTGCAAACACTGCATTTAGCAAGCTTGCCTGCCTGCCGCCATCTTGTTTACCTCTTTCTACCTCCCTCTGCTCTCTTTCACAGGTGGGTGGGGGTGCTCCTTGCTTTCCTCTGCTCTGAATTTTCCATTGTCTATTTTGTAGCCCATACTGCTGATTGGGTGCTATTGCCTTTTTTTTG
Organism: Sigmodon hispidus; assembly: GCA_004025045.1. Taxonomy (NCBI): domain Eukaryota; kingdom Metazoa; phylum Chordata; class Mammalia; order Rodentia; family Cricetidae; genus Sigmodon; species Sigmodon hispidus. The sequence continues at coordinate 31,026 of PVIH01005400.1, forward strand.
GCTCAGAGCCCCAGTGGTTTGCCAGTATGGAGGCCTCACTTTCTTTTCTCTCTGTCACCTTTCTAGGAGTCTTGTATCTAAGAAATGACCTTACCTTGCCCTTGAACTCCATCTACTATGCTGTATGTGACACCTAGATCCTGGTAATGATGACCACACCAAGGACCACAGAGAACAAAGATGAAAGCATCTAGGCTGCCATACTCCCCCTCGTGGCTGACGTAGCCAGTCTTGAAGGAACTCTGTCTCAGGACTTCCTGCCCATGAAACCACTTTCTTGGTCATGACACTTAGAGAGAAGGTACCATTTCTATACATCTGAAAGAAAGCTCCCTGATTTGATGACTTTTCTTCTGAGGTCCCATGCTGGTAAGGCTTTGTCTACTTGATATAAACTGGGATCGTCTTGGAAGAGGAATCCTCGTTTGAGGAATTGCCCACATCAGACTGGCTGGTGGGAATGTTTGTGGAACATTTTCTTGATTCATGATTGATGTGGGAAGCCTAGCCAACTGTGGATGGCGTAACCCCTGGGCAGGTGGTTCTGAGTTTTATAAGAAGGCAGACTGAATAAACCATGGGGAGCAATCCAGTGAGCAGCACCCCTCCATGGCCTCTGCTTTCGTGCCTGCCCCCAGGTTCTTGCCTTGAGCTCCATGCCTGACTCCCCTCGGTGACAGAGTATGACCTGAGAGTTATAAAATGAAACAAATCATTGCCTTCCCCAAGCTGGTTTTGGTCAGTTCATTATCACATCTACAGAGAACCCTAACTAGGACCGCTTCTCATCTATGCTTCATCTTCTAGCATGACCACCAACACCTCCCTCACCACCATCTCCGTGCTTTGTTTTTTCTCCAGTTTCTGTCTGTTCAACAGACACAGGGAGCTTCTCAGGATTCTAACAGCTCACACACACTCCTTTCTCTCAGACTGTCACAAGCACCAGTGCTGCACGTGGACCTCACAACAACCAGACAGGATGAATGCAAACTAGGTCAACCCCAGATGCCGCCTCTCTCCCACTTGGGATTCGAAAGGAAGGGTGTCCTGGGCTGTAGTTCAGATGGAGACAATGTTTCCAGGCTCTCTTTTTCCGGAGGGAGCCAGAGCCGCCTCTGCAGGAAAGAAAAAAAAAACGTCTAAATGAGAAGAAAACAGCATCAGCATCTAGGATAGCATGAGCAGCTACCAAGGCTCACACATTTTACACTCTGAAAGTCTGCTCTCTCTAAGACTTCCCAACAGGGCTCCATGCCTGAGGTTTACAAATTATTCACATAGAATTATTCTATCACATCTTCTCACCCTGGCCTTACATACTTTGAAGTTAGTGTCTCAAATCTGCAAAGCAATGAACCCTGAAAAAAAAAAACAAAACATGGTCACCCCAACTCATATGCTTTCCAAATAGAGTCAACCTAACACATTTCTCTTATCAAACCATGATATAAAATCAAACACTTTTGTTACATTCAATGAATAATGCCTTCTTTATCCATTGCAAAGTAAGGAAATTAAATGTTATGCTTCTCTAAAACATAGCTAACTATTCCCCCCAGGATTATTCCACCACTGTGGCGTTTGGTCCCATGTCCTGTGTATATTCACTAAAGAAGATGAGTTTTGGGCTGGGGGGGGTATTGTCCTGTCTGTGCCTGGGTCCTGTCTGCTGCCAAAGGCCATGTCTAGATCCATGGTTCTATTGCAGCCAGTGTCTGTGTTAACATCCATGGCCCCTGTTACCACCAAAGACTACAGGGAAACCTAGGATCTGGGCCACAACCTGTGACCTTGTTGGTGTCCAAGGCCCATGAAGCTGCCAGAGCTATGCTGATCTGAGTGGCCTATGCTGCCACATGGGCCATTGTGTCATCCTGCCCAAGCTGCTGCCAAGAGCCATGTCTGGGTGGGTGGTCCTGCTGCAGCAGGGTCTGTGTTGATGTCTTTGGCCGGTGTTACCACAAAGGGTCATAGGAACCATGCATGATGAAATCAGAGGGCCATGCTGAGTTGTCCCGCCCTTTGCTGGCCTTGGGTAAGCTGGCCTTGCCCCTCACTGGACCTCAAGAGAGATAGCTCCACCCCTCACTCTGATAGCATAAATACAGAAGAGCTGGCAGCTCAGCTACCACTCAGGCCCAAAGGTCTGGCCCATCCTAACATCTACTTCATCCATGACCTGCCAGACCTCGTAAAGAGACTGGTCCTGTGGAATGATAGCTGTATGTCAGCGCAGCTACAGAATAGCCAAGAGGAATTTCTGTGAGGATCAAGTTATGATGGTGTACCAGAAACCAGGGGCCATGAACCAGATCAATGATTCATTGCAATGAACATTTTCAAGTAAAGCTGATTGTAGGGGCAAAAATGATGGAGAAATAAAGATGATTTTTGTTTGTTTGGTTGGTTTGGATTTAGTTTTATTTTTTTTTAATTTTCTTTAGGGGGATGCTGCAAGGGTGATAGATAAGGAGGACTTGGAAATGAGTAGAATTAGGGTGCATGATTCCCAAAGAATCATAAAAACGTTGTTTTTTAAAAAGATGAATTTTCAGAGCCCCAAGAAAATGATAAAATGAGGGCACAGAATTAAAAAGAAAACAAATCCTATATAGGACATAGTTGTTACACTTTAAAATTAGGATAACTTGGGCTGGTGAGATGGCTCAACAGTCAGGGTACTTGATGGAAAGCCTGACGACCTGAGTTGGGTCCCAAGGACCCAGTGAGGGAAGGAAAGCATCCACTCCCACTTTAGAGCCATGACATACACATGCTACATGGGCACAAGAGCCATGACATACACATGCTACATGGGCGCACATGAAAATACAATGGAAAAATTTTATAATTGATAACTTTAAAATAGGTCAAAGTGCTCTCTCTCTCTCTCTCTCTCTCTCTCTCTCTCTCTCTCTCTCTCACACACACACACACACACACACACACACACACACATCCATTCCATTTCCTCGAATAGTCCCTCAATTTCTTCTGGCTTTGGAAACAGCTGGACCTATGAAAATCTGGGAACTAGACCCCACCTTCTCCATATGAGGAATAGGACAAAAGTTATCCCAAGTGAGAGAAAGACCAGGCCCTACCTGGACCTCCCTCCTGGATACCTCTGGAGGAGCCAAAGCTGCCCTCTGCTACCTTCAGAACTTTAGTGCTTCCTCTGCTTCCCCTGCTTCCATAAGCTAGCCCATTTCTTTCCAGTGGATTTTCTTTTTGACTGATTGAGTTGAAGGCTCTTCCTGCAGCTTAGAACAAAACATCCCAATCAATACAATGTGAACTTTAAAAGCTTCACCTTACAGAGAAAAATAAGATATCCTCATTACCTAATATCTACAAAACACCTTTAAAGAATCCTTCATTGAAACGATACCAAAAAAAAAAAAACTATTGTGGATATTTTGGCATATTTTTCCATTAATAAATAATATGCTTGATCGCACTATGCACAAAAAAACCTTTTTCATTAAACCTTCCATTCGTCAGTGCCCCAAAACAAAGCAGAGTATCCTTTATCAGAATGGGAGCAACTTCCAGTTCCTTTCTCAGACTGTAATTTTCATTCAATCAAGAGCCTGCCCTCAATGGCAGTATATCCTGGGGTGGCTTCTTTCTCAGTCTGCTTCATTCATAGAAAGCAAACTGCTTGCACATGCCTTTTATGTCCAACCTCATTCCCACTCCCACATAGCTTTGAAATGCCATTCCGCACACCACAGACTCATCCTCCTATCCATTACAAACATTTTCCCAGGTTTCATGTAATCCAACTCTTTATGAAGCCTGTTCTGTTTAACTCTGGGCAGGCTAATTGTATCCAGTAATTTCCTCTATGAACATTGATTTTTTTTGTTGTTGTTACCTCCAAACCCTTTGTTTCTGGGGCTGCAGAAATGGCTCAATGATTGAGAGCAATTGCTGCTCTTGCAGAGGGTGCAAGTTCAGTTCGTCAGCACCCACGTGACAACTGACAAGAGTCTGTGTGAAAGAAAAGGGCCCCCAAAGAGAATGACACTATTAGGATTGGCCTTGTTGGAGCAGGTGCAGCCTTGCTCGAGGAAGTGTGTCGCTATGGATGTAGGCTGTGAGGTCCGTCTCCTTTGCCCAAGCTTCACTCAGTGTGACACTGAGACTTCTTCCTGTGTCCTGCAACATGCAGGACTCTCAGCTATCTCTCTAAATCCATGTCTGTCTGCATGCTGCCAGGCTCCCTGCCATGATGATAATGAACTGACCTCTGAATTGTAAGCAAGCCATAGCAATTAAATGTTTTCCTTTGTAAGAGTTGCCATGGTCATAGTGTCTCTTCACAGCAATAGAAATCCTACATAAGACACTGTATATCTTAGGGTCCAGATTTGATGCCTTTTTCTGGCCTCTCTGGGTGCTGCGAGCATGTGGTACACTTACATACCTGCAAATAAAATGAGTACATAAAATAAGAATAAACAAAATCTTTGAAAAACAGAACCTTGCTTCTTCCCATTGCAACTGTTTTGCAAAATATTTGTTTAACTATGCAAAGATATGTTGCATTTGCTTATGTTGTAAAATATTTGTTTAACTATGTAAAGATGTATTGCAGTTGTTTAATTATTTAAACATGTGTTGCTGTTCACCTGGCCTGCCGAAAGCATCTAATTGCTCTAATAAAGAGTTGAATGGGCAATAGTGAGGGAGGAGATATAGGCAGGATTTCCCACAGGGAGATTAAGTAAGAAGAGGAATTTAGGGTCTGGAGAAAGAAAAGGAGAAGAGACAGCAGGTGAGCCAGCCAGACACACAGGAAGCAGCAAAGTAAGACATAGAGAATAAAAGAAAGGTAAAAAGCTGAGGCAAAATGTAGATGAACTGAAACAGATTAAACTAAAAGAGCTAGTGGGACAAGCCTAAGCTAAGACCAAGCATTCATAACTAATAATAAGTCTCAGTGTTGTTAGTTGGGAGCTGGTTGGCAGCCCCCCCCAAAATTCCAACTACGCAACTGTAAATACTGACCATTGAACTTGGCATCTAGGAAGAGGAATGGGTATTAGCAGACACATTAGATGTCTGTTCAGGTTTTATTATTCACAATCAATTGACTCAACAGTCAATATTTACTGAGCACACAGCCCATGAGAGCAGGTGTCCCCAGCCTGGCCTAGTTACTGCATGTCTGAAATCCCAGTCCTTGGTGGAGGCAGGAGGCTTGTGAATTGAAGGACAGTCTGAGCCATATAGTCAGACTGACTCTTCTGCCACACCATCCCCACACAGATAAAATATAGCCAGGGTCCCTGATTGAGCCAGTAACTGGAAGAAATAGACATAAAAACGTGGGTCAGAATGGATTAAGCACAGAATGCAAGATGCATGTGGTAAATGATCAGAATGGAGTTATTAAGAAACAAACAAACAAACAAAACAAAAAACAACTCCTATTTTTCTTCCTTTCTCTTCCACCCTTTTTCTTTTCTCTCATTCACTGAGTACAACCAGGAATCAAAACTACATTAATCAAGACTGTGTTAGAGCCGAGTTGTTGACTTAAATGAGGTCAAGACTGAAAGAATGAATTTTAATTTTACATTTATCCACTAGATTGTAGCTGCTCTGGAAAACCCTTCAGTGGTTCATCAGATCGTTATGGAGAATACCCATAAGTCCCAGAAATTCGAGTGCTCATTTCTTCTCTGAGGATAAGAAGTCAAACAAACATATGGCATCACGGTTGATCACTGGCCATCAGTCAAAGGGTAGAAATAACCAACCGGCCAACAACAGGTAAATACAACGTTATATATTATCATATAACAAAATTACATGTCATATAATCATATATGTGCAACTACAATGGTTGATTTTAATATCAACTTGTCACAAAGTAGACTCGCCTGAGAAGAGGGACCCTCAGATTGGCCTCTGGGCATATCTGCAGGACATTTTCTTGATTGCTAATTGATGTAAGAGGACCCAACCATTGTGGACATTCTCATCCTTGGACAGATAGGTCTGGGTTGTAGAATGTTAGATGGACATAAGCCTGGAAGGAAGCCAGTAAGCAGCATTTGTAGTCTCTGATTCAGGTCCAGCCTCAGCTTCCCTTGATGATGGGCTGCCACTTATAAGTTAAAATAAACCCTTTCTACCCCCAAGTTACTTTTATCAAAATGGTTAGCATGGCAACAAAAAGGAAACTGGGCCAGCAGCTACATTTTATATTAAGTATACACAATTTCCACCTTTAAAAGAAGTGAAATTCTGACAGCTTTTTAAAAATTAGTGTAGGGGGGGTCAGTGTACAAACTTTGGGAAGCTGGTTTTCTCTTTCTGCCTTATTATGGCTTTCCTGGTGTCTCTGCTGTTTTGAATTCCCTAGGCTAGCTGGCCAGCAAACATCCAGAAGCTTCTTCTCTGCTCCCCATCTTGCCTTGGGAGTGCTTAAACTGCAGATGTCAACCACTTCATCTAGCTTTTTGTGGGTTCCAGGAATGGAACCCAGGTCATCAGGTTTGCGTGGTAAACACTTTTACCCGCTGAGTCGTCTCACTGGTGTGAAAATCTGATGTTACAACATAGATGAACTCTGAAAGTATTGATACCCTGGTGGAACAATTTAGGCACAAAACAATACATGTTGTATAATTAATTATAAGAGGTACTTAATATAGTATTATACTATAGAATTATACTATAAATTACATAGAATTGAGGTGTTACCAGAGACCCAGGAAAAGGAAAGGGGCCATGAATATTTAATGAGCAGAGTTTCTGATGAGATCATGAAGAAGTTCAGGAAATGTCTAGAGGTGGTGGTTGCAAGGTGTTGTCCATATATCTGACACTGTGGAACTGTCCATTGGTTAAGTTCATAACTATGATGCCATGCATAGTTTATCGTAGAAGCAAAAATACATTAACTAGTGACAAACTGAGGTACTGAGAAATAAGTTGCCCTTGAAGTTCAAATGTGATAAAAATTGCATGTCCAAGATATGTATTCTACAGCTGAGTGCTATGTATCCTCACTTTAGGAAATCAGATCGGATTAAAAATTAGTTAAGAGGTAGTTGCATGTAAAAAGATGTTTTACCCCAATGTTGTTGGTTACTTTTGCTCTTTTGAGGGGCTCACCACCCAGGTCCCAAATAAATCACACACGAAGGCTTATTCTTAATTAGAAATGCTTGGCATTAGCTTCACTTGTTTCTTGACAGCTTTTCTTAACTTTAAATTATTCTATCTATCTTTTGCCTCTGAGCTTTACTCCATGGCTGGCTGTGTGGCAGAGTGGCTGTGGCTGTGTGGCTGTGTGGCTGAGTGGCTGTGTGGCTGGCCCCTAGCATCCTCCTCTCCTTGTTCTCTTGCTTTTTTTTTAAACTTTATTTATTTATTTATTTGCCTTGGTGTTTGCCTGGAACTGGAACTAACAGACAGTTGTTAGCTTCCATGTGGGTGCTGGGAATCGAACCCGGGTCCTCTGGAAGAGCAGACGGTGCTCTTAACCGCTGAGCCATCTCTCTAGCCCCCTTGCTCTTTCTTTTATCCTCCCAGATTTCTCCTTCTATTTATTCTCTCTGCCTGCCAGCTACACCTACCCCTCTCCTGCCTTGCCATTGGCCATTCTGTTCTTTAGGCCATCAGATGTTTTAAACAAAGTAACACAGCTTCACAGAGTTAAACAAATGCAACATAAAAGAATGCAACACTTTGTTGCATCATTAAACAAATGTTCCACGGCATAAACAAATGTAACAATCTGAAAATAATATTCTGCAACACCCCAGGGCAAAACATTTATTCCAACACTCTTTTATACAGGGAGCTGCTCCCCTACTAAACCTAATCAATAGCTAATTTCTCCTTAGGCATCCAAGCAAGGCTGTTCATAAAAAGCATTCTTTGGAAGAAGAAACTAGGAGGCTCCAGAGCAGGAGCCCTAGAAACTGGGTCCTTTTAGACAGTGTCATACAGGCAGTCCCTTTCTAACCCCGCCCCCTGCTTTATAGGAGGTACTGAATACCCCATGGGTGAGCTGGGATGGGATGGTAAAAGCAGAGTCACCTTGCTTATGCTGTTCTCCTAGCTGGGACTGGGTGTCTTTTCTAGTAGACTAAAAGGATTAGACTTGGTCTGTGTGGTGTCGCCTTGCAAGTATCCTACATATGCTCATGCACAATATGCCTATACTCTATATGTTACGTTATTATAAAGAAATAGGAATTGGGGGCTGGAGAGATGGCTCAGAGGTTAAGAGCACTGACTGTTCTTCCAGAAGACCTGAGTTCAATTCCCAGCAACCACATGGTGGCTTACAACCATCTATAATGACATCTGGTACTCTCTTCTGTATACTGTATACATAATAAATAAATAAATAAACAAATAAATAAATAGAAATATGAATTATCAAACAAATTAAAAAGCTTTACTAGAAATGTCCGTGGAGGGACATTTGTGGAATATTCCTTAACACTGTATGAATATGGGTTGCTATGATTGATTTAACAAACAAGCTGACTGACCAATAGCTTAACAGGATAAAGTTAGTCAAGAAAGCCAAACTGAGAAAGATGGGAAGAAGAAGAAAGAGCAGAGTCAGAGGAATCACCAGGAGCCACAGAGGGAGGAAGATATGCTACAGGACAGGTAAAGCCATGATGTGGCAACAGATTAATAAAATGAGTTCATCCAGTTTGTAATAGCTAGTTAGTAATAAGCCCGAGATGTCAGCCTAGCATTTGTCATTTATATTAAGTCTCTATGGTTATTTGGGAGTGACTGCCAGGACACAGAAAAACTCCTCCCACAGGCTTCAGTAAAAATGACTATAAGTCTACTCTAAAATTTTAATATATAGAAAATCCACTTAAGAATTTATGTGAGCCAGGTGTTGGTGGATGCAACCTTTAATCTCAGAACTTGGGATGCAGAGGCGAGCAGATCTCTGTGAGTTTGAGACCTATCTGGTCTACAAACTCAGCTCCATGACAGCCAGAGCTACACAGAGAAACCCTGTCTCAAAAAAAAAATTAAGTGATACAAATAATGTTATGCTTATTTGCTTACTGTTTAGATGTGGAATCTCATATAACTGGCCTTATTAACCAAGGGTGATCTTGAACTTCTGAGCCTTCTTCCTCTGCCTCCCAAGAGAAGGGATTGCAGGTATACACCTCACCCAGCTGACCCTTCATTTTAGAAGACTACTCCTCAAAGCATGAACTAGAATTAAGTTTGAGTTTCTTCTCCCCTTACCTTCAAAAAGAACATATTTTCTGCTGAATTTGGGACTTTGTCCTGGACCCAGATGCACCACATTGCTGGATTCACTGTAAGTACAGCATGAATGACAAGGCAAAAAATAGCTTGCAGTACTTTTCATTTTTTTACCAGTGTGGAAAGCATATTAAACCAGCTACTGATTAAGAATGTGCATGTTTTGACTTGCATATGAGTCAAATTAACATACATAAATCCAACATCTTCACATCACTAGCATAATAGCGAAAGCTAATAGTATTTTTTCAGATCCATCAATTCCAAAGTGACATGCCTAAGTTACTTGGTATAAAATACAAAGCAATTTATAATCAAAAACTAACTCTTGTTTTATTTCAATTCAATTATCATTTATCTTCTGTAAAAAAAATTTAAAAGCATGAAATTGTTGAACAACTCGAGTTTTATGCTCAAATTTACCTTTTAAGTACTTAATATTGCCCAGAAAAGCTGAAGATTGAGGTACAGACTAATAATTATCATCCCCAGTCTTGGTGAATTAATCCTAAGGGCAAATACTGTATGTTGAACCCATTACCTTCTTCTCTTGTGCAACTCCAAAAATGTTCATGCTTGCTGTGGAACTATGTTTTTGTACACTATAAATATTTGTCACTGTAAATATCGGTTTAATAAAATGTTGATTGTCCATAAGCTAGACAGGAAGCCGAGGCAGGGCAACCAGAGTAGGGAAATTCTGGAAATCAAAAGAGCCGAGTGGCAGATGCCAGCCAGACACAGAGGAAGGAAGGTGAGGATGCTGTACTGAGCAAAACAGGTACCAAGCCATGTGGCTAAACATGAATAGAATGAATCATGAGTTGATTTAAGCATAAGAACTAGTCAGTAATAAGCCTGAACTACTGGCCCAACATTTACTATAAAATTAAGCCTCCAAGTTAATTATTTTATTAGCAGCTTCCGGACTGTGGGTCCAGACCTTGAGACTAGGCAGGACAGAGAAACATCTGACTACACATGCTTCCAACCTCTGCCATCTGTAATGTTACCATCTTCCTGCATCTCAGCTCTAACTGGTTCTTCTCCCCAACAGTGTCTGTGCAGGGAAGAGTCTCTATGAACTGGAGAAATTGTGAATGTGATACTAATGGACCAGGCTACCATTTGGGGATGGGGAACTCGTCCAAAGTGCATACCTGGAACAGAATATAGCCACATTGGAGCCAAGACAATCAGAAGGGAGTCTGATTTCTGTAACTAAAAGACATTGTCCCTTCTCTTAACTCTTCCATTCCTCACAATTCAGCAGGCCCTAGAACACCTCCCTGGGATCAAGAATGCAGCCCAGCCTCTCCTTGCACCCTACTATCAATAGACTTCTGACACTTTAAATCTGGAACTATATAAATACCAGGAATTTTGGTTCCTGGGACTTCACAGAACTGCTGGTATTGAGCCTTAAATCTTATAGGGCAGTGTTATCTAACTTTATGTGATAGCAAATATTTTCTAGGACAATTGATATAAACACAGATTTGCAGGCCCTTTCTCTGGGTGCTTATATTTGTGCATCTGTTTGGGATCCAGAAATTTAAATCTTTAACAAATGCTAATGTGCTGCTCTTCATTCTAGAACTCTGGGGAAATCCTCAGCCTATGTCATCTTCAAAGTGCCCCCCCAAGTCTCCTGATGGAGGGAGTTGCCCTTCATGTATCCAAGCATGGTGAATTACTGAGATAAGAAAGGCTTTGTCTACAGGAATGAGACACTTCTCCATAAGATAGTCTATGTACATCCAGTGCCTGTGGTCCTTATCAAGGTCATATACCTTTAGCTACAAGCAGCAGGTAATATGCATAACCAGGGTGAGCTGCTTCGCAGTACAAAAGACTCTGAGCAGCCAGAGTGTCTGAGATTCGTGGAGATGGAGAGGGAGGGCGGAGGGCGAGTGACCGTAGGTGGAGGCCGGAGGTAGGAAGAAGGGCCAAGCTGGAGTCTACAAATAATGCATATGCATTTCAATCCACAGCTGCTTTGGCTCTTGATATAAATCAGACAGAGAAAGTGGGAAAGGCGAGAGAAAATGTAAACAGCTGGGCAAATTCAATCCTGTGTTAAATATGAATTTTCAGATATTCCAGACTGAATATGCTAGTTGAATTATTCATTTTCTCAAATTCCAGTTTTATTTTTAGTAGTACTATGTGAACCAATTTGGGTTTGGAGACCCAACTAGATGCTGAGATGAGCACCTGGTGTGGTGAGCTGTCGTACTAATTTTTTTTTGGGGGGGGTGGGGCATTTCTATCCTGGTAGGTTTGCTGTTGGGTTAAATTAAAGATGGATGATTGTCTTAGTTAGGGTTTCTATTGCTGTGATGAAACACTGTGACCAAAGCAGCTTGTGGAAGAAAGGGTTTACTTCGCTTACTCTTCCACAGCACTGTTCATCATTGAAGGAAGTTGGAACAGGAACTCAAACAGAGAAGAAACCTGGAGGCAGAAGCTGATGCAAAGGCCTTAGAGGGATGCTGCTTATTGGCTTGCTCAGCCTGCTTTCTTATAGAACCCAGGACCACCAGCCCAGGCGTGGTCCCACCCACAATGAACTAGACCCTCACATTTCAATCACAATTTAAAAAATGCCCTACCGGTTTCCGAGGTTCCTTCCTTTCCAATGAATCTGTGTCAAGTTGATATAAAACTAGCTAGCACAATGACAGAGTTCCCTCACAAACCAAAGGTCCAGCCCCTTCCTTAAATATTGATGAAGAAAATTTGCAGTGATAACAGGAAGGGAAGCAATGAGAATTGTTGCAACATGCTGGAAGATAGAGGAAAACAATACTCTGTGTGCAGAAGCCTGCAGAATCATCTGGCTTTGCACAAGAGAAACCCTTGATCCAAGTCTCCTTAAAACGAAGGTGGAGGAGGTGGATAGATGCCTGAGTCCTTATGGGACTCTAGCAGAGGTCCTGGGTTCATCTCCCACCACCTGTGTCAGTGGCTCACAACCACCTGCAATTCCAGCTCTAGGCAGATCCAAAGCCCTTCTTTTGCTCTCTGAGGGCACTGGTACACATGTGCACACACACTGACACAGACACATATATGTATAATGAAAAATAAATCTTTTCATTAAAAAAAAAGATGAATTTGCTGTCTAGAGTTTGGTCCTACAGTTAGGCTGACTTTTGCCATCTCATTTAGACATATGATTATGCAAACAAATATTAACAACTCAATTCAGCAAAGGTACATTGTACAAGAAAATCACATGAATGAAAAAGGCAGTGAGAGTTATCTATATACAGCTGTTTGGAAAGACTCCTTCAAGTTTCTGAATAAAGTCTAAGGGTAGAAAAATGCCAGCTTAACTCCTCATGTCAGGGGTTCATCTTATCCTCTTTAGAAGTTGTGCTTCCTTCTATTATGACAGACATTCCCAAGGATATAAGTTGTAGCTGGTCGATGACCTTGGTATCATTAAAATATATACATATATATGTATGCAGTGCAAGAAGCTTATTAGATGGCAAATGATCCTTACAACAGCCTCCTTTGAAAGTCACCTAAGACAAGCAAAAGTAACTAAATAATTCTTATTTTTGATGGTAAATTCATAGGTCTCAGTGATATTTCTTAAGGCATATATACATACATACATATATAATTTCCATGGCCATACTGATGATAAAATTTCAATCATTGAAACATTCATAACTAACAAGGGTTTTTATCTCCCCACACAGGCCAGTCAGCGATTGGACAAGCTACGTGGAATTACCAGATAGACTCAAGGTGAAGCAGCCTGGATAAATGAGATCACTGTGGAGTAGCCCACCAGGGCAGCCCAGCTTTGAAGCTCTTGGGGTGAAGCTGCTGTAGGGAATTCAGTTCCCCCTGCTACTTTCTGTGGGGATGGACCGTAAATGACCAAAATGGAACCAGAGAGGGAGACTCCATGCTATGTGAGGGAGGAACTAGGTGAAGATTTAGGAGTTTAATTGTGATTGTGGCCTTCGTCAGTTCCCTCTCAAAAACTTCTGTGTTTGGGGGCTGGAGAAATGGAGAAATGGCTCAGTGGTTAAGAGCACCGTCTGCTCTTCCAGAGGACCCGGGTTCAATTCCCAGCACCCACAGGGCAGTTCACAGATGTCTGTAGTTTCAGTTCCAGGCAAAAACACCAAGGCAAATAAATAATAAATAAAGTTTAAAAAAAAAAAAAAAACTTCTGTGTTCAAAAGAAAAAAGCTGGACTGAACCTGTTGGGAAGAAATTTCACAGAATCTTCCAAAGTACCTTTTTGAATTATGTGGGAAAGGAAGTGGGTTCCGGGTGGTGGGCCTTTAGGATGGGTTTATCTGTCCATACAGGGAGGTTTTGTTCTCTGAAATGGGCCTGATGCTAAGGAAAATTTGCAAACCCCTAAACTTAAATCCTTTAGTTTCCAGCTGTAACACCCTCTGATTTTCAACATGAAGAGAAAGTTGCCAGCTAAAGCAAACAAGATCTGAGAGCAACAGAACTGTGCAATGAATAGATGTTTAGAAGAGGAAGGATGCATATGCAGAGGGGGCTCCAGCACAGGCAGAGCGTACTCACTCTTCCTGACCTCACCCTGGCCAATGGTTCTAGCGCTGGATACCCAGCAGGACTAACAGTGCAGGTTTTTGTTGATAATGAGTTTGATTTAGTTTTTAGATTAGTACACAAAGATTCAGGACTTGTATGTTATACAAGCAGCAATTTTTTATGACTGCTTTTAAATTTGTAGGTCTACCAGAAGCCATATTTTCTCAGAAGCACTTTTGTTGCCTTGGGTCATTTGCTGTTAAGTAAGAAAGAGAACTTGGGCTCACTTCTGTCTTAGCATCCTATGCCTTTGCAGGATAGCAAAGTGTGACCTCCTTCGCATCCTGCCCCTGGGTATCTGTCCTAATTAGGTTTCTATTGCTGTGATTAAAAAAAATAATAATAAAGCATGGCCAAACCAGGTAGTGGTGGCTCACACCTTTGATTCCAACACTTAGGAAGTAGAGGCAGGTAAACCTCTGTGGGTTTGAGGTCAGCCTGGTTTACAGAGAGAGTTCCAGGACAGCAAGGGCTATACAGAGAAAACCTATCTTGAAAACCCAGAACAAACAAACACGACCAAAAGCATCTCAGAGGACAGGGTTTGTGCTTACACATCTAGATCATACTCCATCACTAAGGGAATCCAAGGCAAGAACTCAAGTAGATCAGAAACCTGAGACAGGAACTAAAGCAGAGACCTTGGAAGAATGCTGCTTACTAGCTTGCTCTCTATGGCTTGCTCAGCTTGCTTTCTTTTACAATCCAGAAGCACCTGCCCAGAGGTGTCCACGGTACGCTGTGAATCAAGAAAATGTTTCAGCTTCCAGGCCGGTTGGATAGAGGCATTCTTCTCATCTCAAGTTTGCTCTTCCCAGATGACCCTAGCTTATGTGAAATTGATATTAAACTAACCAAGCACAGCTTCTATACATTATCCTTCTTACAGCCACTTACTCGGTCCTATCCTCAGGAATTCTGCTATAGCATTTTCTTCATTCCATCACTGGTTTTCATCTACAGTGCATCTTCATTTCACTTCATTTCCATTCTCATCCTCTAATTTCCTGTCACAGTGAGACTCCCTTTTATACAAATGTATGTTTCCTTTTCTCAGGAACTGCAGGCACAGATGTAGTTTCAGGGAATACAGTCCAGCGTAGTAAGGTGCAAAGTCCTCCAAAGAAGTAATGCTTGAATAGATATTTAAATAACATACAGTAGAGAGAATAGCCTTGTCTAGAGGGAAAGTTCTTCTTGCAAAGAGAAACAGCAAAATGCAAAGATGCTGGCATAGTGCTAGGCTTACTGGTACCCAGAGCAATAGTGATATATTGTTATTGGTGCAGAGTGAGAGAATAAGGGGACTGAATGGAGGTGAAGGCAGAGGGAGTGTGAGCCAGATCATGTGGGAGCCTATAGTCCATAAAAGGGCATGGATTTTGTCTTCAGTCTGACAATTGCATTTGACCAGCTTGGGGTATGCTCTAATTTTATTTGTAAAGTGATCTAACTGAAAACAGGTGTGTAGGCTCACACTTATAATCTAAGTCCTTAGAGGTAAAGACAGGAGGATCAGAAGTTCAAGATCATCTTGGCTGCAGAGCAAAGGCCAGCCTAGGCTACATAAAACCCTGTCTCAAAAGGGGGTGGTTACTTGGGAGATGATTCTGTGCTTGATGAGCAAACATGAAGACTTAGTCTAAATCCTCAGAACCCTGCTGTGGACTGGTCCTTCTGTACACTATAAAGATGTATTGGTCTTATTGGTTTACTAAAGAGCTAACTAGCCAATAGGTAGGCAGAAAAGGTTAGGTCAGAGAGCCAGACTGAGAGAATGCTGGGAAGAAGGGCAGAGTCACCAGCCAGCCAGAGACAGAGCAAGGCATACAAGAGAACAGATAAATGCCATGAGTTATGTAGCAACATGTAGAATGATTAAAAAAATGGGTTAAGTTGTAAAAATTAGTAACAAGTATAAGCAATCAGCTGAGCATTTATAATTAATATTAAGTTTCTGTGTAGTTATTTGGGGAACAGCTGTGAGACAGTAAAGTCTGCCTAGAGAACCCACATAAAAAGCTGGGCACATCTGTAACCCCATAGGTAGGTGGGAAACAGCATACTCCAGTTTCAGGTTCAGTGAGAAACTTTGTCTCAAGGGAAGAGAATGATAGAGTGGGATACCTGGTGTATGATGCATGAATATGTTCATGTGTACACACATCTGTCTGGTCTCGATACTGAAGACAGAAAGGATGGAGATGATGAGAAAAATAGTAAAAGCAGAAGGCTACATTCAATAATTTAGGTTGAAGAAGTTGTGCTCATAGTAACATGGGGTGGGGAAAAAATCAGATTATGAACTTTGGAATTATATATATATATTTGTATATATATATACATATATATATAGCCAAAGCTGGGCATGGTCATGTGTACTAATAACCCCAATGCTCAGGAGGCCAAGACAGGAAGATTTGAGTTCAAAGTCAGTCTCTGGTCTCCATTGTAAGACCTTGTTTCAAACACAACACAACAAAACAAAAGTCTTACTGTCAGGTTGCATATGAAAGGTGAGGAGGAAAAAGAAATGCAAACTGCCTCCTGGGTCTTTACTCTGAAGCCACTGGTTGCTAATCCCAGTGAAGAAGTCTCAGGAAGGATCTAGAACAGAGGTTTGGGTCCTGCTGAGTGTGGAGTGTACATTAGATTTCAAGTGAAGACGGTGAGTAGCAGTTTCTCTTGTCTGACTGTCAGAGGGAGCATCTTTGGTCATCACCAGAGCCAGAGCCTAGACAGGGTCATCTGTGGGGAGATGGGCATGGAGGCTCCAGGATTGAATCTGAGATAAGAAAAAGGGTCCAGCAGAGGAGACAGAGGGAGGAAGCCAGATGAAACAGAAGATGACCCACGAGTGTTTGACATCCCGGAAAACAAGGAAGTGGTTTAATATAAATCCCATTAAAGTATCCATGGTTTATCTTTATTAGCTGACAAGATGATTCTAAGTCATGTCAGAGAAATATAATGTACGCTTGGGATAATGGACAATTCTACCACATCCTTTCCTTTTCAGAAACTGATATGGATATAGTGCTTTTATGATCTTGAAAAAGAGAAAATAAATTATTCTTACTTTAAAAAAGAAAAGCTCCTTGAGTATGTAAGCACTCTGTCTTCTACTACAGAACACCCTCATTTTATCCTGGCACCCTTCTCTCTGGCACCTTGCTGGTATTCTAAAAAATTGATAAAATGCAGCATGTTCTTGAAGTAAATTTTATCTAATAAATTTTGGGTTTCAGATGCATGGATTGAATCTATCTTTGTTTTTGACTTTGAAACAGGGTATGCTATATAATCTAGAGAATCTAGAGAATCTAGTCTATGGTTGCTATAGTTTTCGTTTTGAATGAATGAATTTATTAATTGTACAGCAAGCCCAAGCAAAAGATAAGTAACAACTACCAGACAGACAGCAAAACATAGTCACATAAGACACACAAAATATTCAGCAGCTTTTATAGTTCCAGAAGGTGCCATGCAGAAATTCTGGGGGAAAAAAAGAAAGACATCAATAGTCTTGCCCAGCACTGGACCCTATGTGCTCACTAGAATACCAACCAGCCAGGCAAGATATCCTCATTGGAGCTGTAGAGGCTTGACTCTTACAGAGTAACTAGTTGGATTTGAGGTCTGCTCCACAAGAGAGAATTACATGCCGAGTATTGTAATCACTGTCAAAAATCATAGCGAAGGAAATCATAGGCTCTTGGGTAGAACATGTTATTGTTATTTTGCTAAATGGTCATGCTGTCAAATTATTTTCTAAATATTTATGTTTACACCAATAGACCTGGATTACTCTCGACCTTGATCAGGAAATTTTCTTTTTGCAATGGGCAGTAGTCAGTGAAGAGACTCAACCGGTGAAAGTGCCGGAAATAATAAATTGAGTGCTCAACGCTAAGTGCAACACCTGTATAATGGTTATCCATTTTGCCGATAGCTTTGGAGTACCAGACTTTTGGGCATGGCCTCTTTGATAGTTATGTGACTGCTTAAATCTGAGGAGGGGGTGCGTGATTGCTCTCTCTTGAGGAATAGGAGACCGGATAGCTGGATCTATTCTCTCCTGGACAGAACGGGGAACAATGATCACTTGGTTCTGTATTCATGAGTTTATTTCCCCATTTCAGATCTTAATACATCCTTGATACCCCTTAAACAGACTCTCGTGGATAGTTCAGAAAAAGTGGTTCCCACATGCTTAGACCCCAAACGCCCACGTGGCCTCCGGGCAGGCGTACTTCCCACTCTCCTCACGCGCCCAAGAGCTAGGATCCAGACTCTTTTGAAAATCCTGTCCTGCCTCCCAAGAGCCTGAGAGTCTCAGAACCTGCGACTAGCCCCTTCCCACCCTACGCCTGTATCAACCCTTCCCAACAAGGTTCAGGGAGCATCACAGGAAAGAGGGAATATAAGGGCTGGAGGAAGCAAGGGATCTCTTCTGGACATGACAGTGCTATTGCACCCGTGAACTCAGCAACTGCAGCTACCTGCATGAGAACAAGCCAGCCAAAATTTTATCATAGCTCAGTTAGACGATCCCTGGCCCCACCCCTTACAGAGGAGCTATTGGCAGTTGATAGTTACTGGTGAAAGGAGAATGGTTTTTGGAGGATATGATCACTGATAAAAAACTCATGCTTTGGTGGAGGACCTAAGACCCATACACACGGTAGGCTCTAACTGGAATTAGTAAGTTATTTGTTTGTTTTTAAAAAACTTTATTTATTTATTTATTTATTTGTTTATTTATTTATTTATTTATTTATTTTTATTTGTCTGGAACTAGGAACCGGAACTACAAACAGTTGTGAGCTGCCATGTGGGTGCTGGGAATTGAACCCCAGTCCTCTTGGAGAGCAGTCAGTGCTCTTAACCGCTGAGCCATCTGTCCAGCCCCCAGTAAGATATTATTTAAACAATGAGAAAGAAGACAGAAAAACATGAAGTTGAGAGGGGCATATAGAGGATTTAGGGGGAAACATGAGTCAGATATGATCATATTTCATTGTTTACATTTATGCAATTCTCAAAAATAAAGAAAAAAATTAACTCGGCAGAAGTCAACTAGGGAAGCCCCTTTAAAGCAGCTAATAGATGTTTCCAATAGAGTCCCACTCACTCACGTGAACCTTCCAAGCAAAAGAACAAATACCAACACAAGCTGATGTCATCAAACTAAGGGCTTACAAACATCCAGCAGAAACCAACCAAGGTAACATCTTTAAAGCAGCCAGCTGAATAGCCCCATCAAGAGTCGGGAGCAGAGTGGGCATCTTCCTAAATAGCAACAGGTAGAGAAGGCATCAGATCCAGGGTTCCAAGACCCAGCAGAGACCAACAGCTGGAATGCAGCTGTATTCCTCATGGCTGAGTCCCTGGCTTTTCTCTCCTGCTGCAAGCCCTTTTCTATCACGAGATAAACCGTAGTGAAGCTGGTTGGAAACAGTTCACGTTCTAGCTGTTCTCAAGAGCACAAAGTTTTATTTTGTTCTCGTTGGATTGTTCTGTTCTCTTCTCTTCCTGTCACAGAGTCAGGGGAGTCAGCTCATCCCCCAGATAAGGAACTTGGAGGTTACTTTGAGACAAACAGGCTTACATCTGAAATGGGGAGCTGGACAGCCATATTCCCAGAGTTAGCAGGTTCAAACAGCATTTGACAATTTACTAACACAGTGAACATTACAAGCATCTCTCCTTGGCTGGCCTCAAAATCGTGACCCTCCTACCACATCCAGGGGAGTTCCATCACACCAAGTTGACTATAAAAATGAAAACTTCTATGTAAAATAATTACAGGTTAGATACTAAAACAAGATATTTCCAATAAAATATGGAAATCATTGCATTTCTATACAACAGTTCATGCAAATAGAAATGAACATCAGTTATGCCCTAACTACTAACTGGTCAGTGGAAATATCATTACCATAAGAGAAACTTCAATCCGACAACTGATAAGAATATTGGGTTTTTATAGTAATCAAAGACATAACACAAACATGTGACTACCCAAAGCTGATGGGTCATTCATTTAATCCCACTACCTGGGAGGCAGAGGCAAGTGGATTTCTGAGTTTTAAGACAGTCTGGTCTGCACAAGGGCTTCTAGGGCATCCAAGGCTACACAGTGAGACCCTGTCTCAAAACAAAAACACAAAAATCCCCAAATTCTCCCTAAAATATGTGATTGTATTTCATTAATGCTGTTACTAAAGACTTGTTTTTAAGAGGCTCAGTAAAGAGAATTTTTTTGTCCAAAAAATTTTAAATTCAGAGAAGCAATTTAATCTGTACCAATCCTGTAGAAATGCCTACACTCAACTGGCAACCGAGCATCAAACACTTACTTAAAGAAAAACAAACCTTCCCACAGAATAAACATCCCACAACAATAACCAATATAGCATTATTTATCAGCATCTCTAAGTAGAAATAATCTAAACATTTTTACAGAAAGACTGGATGTGTAATGGTTAAATCTGAAAAGTTATTGGCACATCTAGTAATAATTCTTAATAATGTTACAATGTTGGTTGTTGTTTTCATATTTCTACAGAGTGGGTTTTCTCTGTAACCTTGACCTTGGCCAGTATATTACTCTGTCCAACAAAAGAGAATTAGCTTTTTAATCATACACTGTGGGCAGGACCCGGAGACTGCTGACCAGGGAACACGGAGGACTCAGATTAAAGAGTGAGAGAAATAACTGCAGAGCTGTGAGACTAGACTGCGAGACCCTCCTGCTGACGGATGAACAGGGGTGAAAGGGTTTGGAAGCTTATTGAAGTCAAAGAAAGCTTCCTTTGAAATAAAAAAGATAATGATTATTATTTTAGACAAACGCAAACCAAAGGCTTTCTGCAAAGAAATTGGGGCTTTTTGAAAAATTGTGTGTGTGCAAATACTAGCACAGAAGGAGACCACTAATGAGAAAGGTCAGCAAAATTGACGTGAGGGAAAAACAGGGGACCGCAGTCCAGACTCTACGGCCAGACTTTCTTCCATGAGTTCAGTCCTTTATTATATTTCTCATCCATTTCTATAATCCATTGACTCAGGCAGTATATGCTGGACACTAGGCAAATGGTGAGAGATACCTTAGCCAAAATAAATAAGCAAAGGAAAGTGTGATTTCAGAGAACATGTCATAGCAGCAAACTTCACCAACAAAGTAATAATAACAAACATTATCATTTAAATTCTAATAGATTAAATACTGAAGATACATTTTGAGACCTGTGAGAGTGAATGCCAGAGACAGAACCCTTTCGGTTTTCAGAAGAAAATTGACATTCTTTTTTTAAAAAATATTTATTTCTTTATTTTATGTGAATTGGTGTTTTGCTTGCATGTATAACTGTATAAGGGTGTCAGATCTCTGACATTCTTAATAAGATTTTAAAGGTAAAAAATTATAGCACTATGATGGTCACTGCTACCAGTTTCTTAGTTCAGAAGGAACTGAGAACTGAATTGTTTGGAGATCAGTAAATATATAATAGATATTTGTTTTACATAGTTTACTTAAACATATAGTTTTGTTCCATTGTGTGAATTTCATTATGAATATAATGAACACATTCTATTAGTTTTATAAAGATATATTTGTTATTTATATAAAAACCTAAGTTGTGGTGGATATTCAGGCTTGGGGAAACTTTGAATCTACTCAGCCCAGACCCCCTTTTACCTCTGTCTGGGAATTTTAACTATTGTTAAAACATTGGTATAGACATTTCTACATCATGAAATCTTTATTTAGGATAATTTTTGTTTTTGCAGGTGAGGAGGAGAGCCAGACAAGGTGTCTGATTTTAAGACATGTTTAAACATACTATGATCTTGAATTCTGTTTCAAATGTTCTGATTGATAATCTCCATAGCAATATACAAGAATGATCACTTTAAAAGATTTTTTTTTTTTTTTTTTTTTTTTTTTTTTTTTTTTTTTTTTTTTTTTTTTTTTTGAGACAGGGTTTCTCTGTGTAGCCCTGTCTGTCCTGGAACTCACTCTATAGACCAGGCTGTCCTTGAACTCAGAGATCCCCTGCCTCTGCCTCCCAATGCTGGAATTAAAGGCGTGCACCACCACCATCAGGCATTTTTTTATTATCATTTTTAATTATGTGCTGGGGGTGAGGTACAGGTACTCATAGAAGCCAGAGGTGTCAGATGCCCTGGAATCAGAGTTATGGCAGTCGTGAGCCTCCTGGCATGGTTTCTGGGAACCAAACTGCAAAAGCAATGTATTATCTTAACCACTGAACCATTCTTCCACTCCCCAAAACGATCACTTTACTGCACTGTATGCTCATTAATGTAATGGGATTCAGCGGTTACCCAAGGAAGTGCCAGTGACCTCAGAGAATCCGGACCTCGATGGGGCGGGGCCAGACTCATTAGATACCCGGGAACCTGTTTGTTCCTGCTTTCTCTGGGAGAGAAATGAATCATCCATCACATTTTCACTCTCCAAAAATTGTCTTAAAGTTCCATTTGTATCAGCAAATGTTTATATAACCCCTTAATAAATATTAACCCTTATATAATATATTCCAATTAAATATTTCCAGCAATATCTGGTGCCCGATCATCGGGTATTATTATCTTTGCTTCCTTTTTATAAAGAAAGAAAAGCTTTAATAGGCCATTGGCAATTTTAGGGTGAACTGTGTCTCCACAAAAAAAGTAGATTGAAGCCTTAATCTTACAATGGGAACTTATCTGAAAACAGCAATTATGTGGATGTAGATAAGACAAGCAGTCATTAGAATGGGCCCTCTCCACCTTGACTGTTATCCTTAGAAAAGCAGGAAACTAGTTAAAATGGAGGTGTAGATCTGCAATCTCAATACTCAGGAGGGTGAAGCAGGAGTCTGGAAGATTTGAACCAAGCCTGGGTCACAAAATGAGGCCCTGTCTCAAAAATAACCAACAAAACAAAAACATGGGAGATTTGAAAGTCTGCGGTCAAGCTTGTTCAGCATGTACACCGCTGCAGGTTTGAGCCCCAACACTGAGCTGGGGAGGAAGGGAGAGAAAAGGAGGGGAGAAGGAAGGAAAATGGGTCTAGGCACAGAGCCATGCACACAAGGAGAACATCCTGTGAGGGTGAAGGCAGAGGTGCCGCTAGAAGCCAAGAACGCTGACTCCAAAGACCCCAGAAGGCGAAGGAGAGACCAGAGAAGATTCTCCCACAGTCAGCGCTGTTCACACCTTCAGCTTACACTGGCGGCGTCCAGCACTGTGAGAAAATTAATTCCTGTTGGTTAAGTCACACAGTTGGTGGTACCGTGTGATGTCAACCTTAACAAGCTAACTCTTAATTTGGGCTCCCCTGGAAACAGAGACAGAGTAAAGAAAGTGCTTGGGCGCTAACTCTTCTCTGTTTGACCCCTTGTGCTTAGAACATCAATCTAGCACCCAGAAAGTATCACGCTGTGTGTTAGGGTTATTTCTCTGTATTGCCCTAGACACATAACATAACCAAGGGAAATAAAGACTTTCAGTAAGCAATGAACCATATATTGCCAAGTTTGGGTAATAAACTGTTTTTTAAAAGGCATATAGAGTGGGATGTGCCTCAGTACTACGTATGCAAAGCTTTGGGTTCAATAGTCATCCAGCACCACCAAAAAACACACCAAACTAAATATGAACATAAATTTTTGTTTAAAATAATAATATATAAATATTCAATATTACAATAATAATAAATACTATACAGGTCCTACTATGGCTTGGTATGTTTAACACCAAAGTCCATATGTTAGGAACTGTGTACCCTATGTCACAGTGCAGGGAAGTGGGACCATAAAGTCGCAATTAGTGTCATTATTAGAAGAGTGATTTTCCTAGCCACCTGTCCCTTCTCTCTCTAGGTCAGTGATCCTCAACCTTCCTAATGCTGCAACCCTTTAATACAGTTCCTCATGTTGTGGTGAGCCCCCAACCATAAAATTATTTTCATTGCTACTTCATAACTGTAATTTTGCTACTGTTATGAATCATAATGTAGACATCTAATGTGCAGGATACCTGATAGGTGACCCCCATGAAAGGTCATTCGACCCTCCAAAGAGGTCATGACTCACAGACTGAGAGCCACTGCTCTAGTATGGTTTCTTGCCTGTCCGATTCCACCATAAGATGATGCTGTGGGGAAACTCTCATCTGACAGATCCTTCACCCTTGAACGTCCCAGCCTCTAGACTTGTAAGAAATAAATCCATTTTTTGTAAATTATCCAGCTTCAGAGGCTCTGTCACAGCAACATAGAATGGATTGAGTTACCCTAAATCTTGAAATACACATTATTATTTAATTCTCTGGTTCTCTTTTATAATACATCATCTATATATTTTTGATGTATATTATTATAGCATCTTTTTAAATTATATCAATTTTGTAATGAGATTTTGTATAGAATGACAACAAAGTGTATTTTCAACAGATAGTTTCATATTTAGTTTAAAAAATAAATTTCCATCGCATCTAGAATTGTTGGTTAAAATTTGTGTCTTATTGCAGCCTATGCTGGAGAGGATGTGGATGAAGGGGAACACTCCTCCATTGTTGGTGGGAGTGTAAGCTTGTTCAGCCACTCTGGAATGCAGTATGGCGGTTTCTCAGAAAACTGGGAATCAATCTCCCCAAGGATCCAGCAATAACACTATTGGGTGTATATCCTAAAGATGCACATTTGCACTCCAAAGGCATTAGCTCAACTATGTTCATAGCAGCATTATTTGTAATAGCAAGAACCTGGAAACAACCTAGATGCCCCTCAACTGAAGAATGGATTAACAAACTGTGGTACATCTATACAATGTAGTACTACTCAGCAGTAAGAAAAAAAAATGATATCCCCAAATTTGCAGGCAAATGGATGGATTTGGAGAATATCTTCCTGAGCGAGGTATCTCAAACCCAGAAAAAATAAGCAGAGAATACACTCACTCATTAGTGGACTCTAAACACAAAAGCAAAAAGCAAAGCATATCCAAGCTGCAAACCACAACCCCTGAACATCTTGGGATC
This sequence comes from Sigmodon hispidus, assembly GCA_004025045.1. NCBI lineage: Eukaryota > Metazoa > Chordata > Mammalia > Rodentia > Cricetidae > Sigmodon > Sigmodon hispidus. The sequence goes on from PVIH01005400.1 coordinate 55,962, forward strand.
TGAAGCACCTTGAACTGGCACTTTGGAGTCCATTCCCTCCAGAGGAACACTTGAGCCAGTCTTGATGTTGGGATGAGGAAAGTGGATTTGCCTGGAGTGGATGCTGAACTAAGCCACCTTGGGATCTTGGGACCTCCTGCCCTTGCTGGGGAGGAGATAAGGAGATGGGAAGAAGAGTGACTTGTAGGGGCGGGAGAGAAAGGGCACTTGAACAAGGGGATACATGGATAAAAAAATAAGACTTTATTAATAATAAAAAAGAGAACAAAAGGAAAAAAAGAATAGAGAAAGATAAAAAAAAAAAAAAAGAGTAGCCATGCAATAATCCTGACTATGAACATGAAGGGAGATGAGAGCTGTACATTGAAGACAATCTGTTTTGCAATACAATCTTAAAATGCTTTAGTAAAGTTACATTAAAAGGAAAAAAATTTATGTCTTATTGACAGAATGCATAAAGCAGGTAACCTCACGTAGATGCACTGAAAAGAGTTGTGTCTAAATAAAAACCTATTCTCAGGGATATACTGTACTTATGTTTATAATTACATATCATGTGCCATCAAGCATGTTCCTGACAGGAGATCATTTCTGTCTAGATGAGAACCTTGTCTTTTGCTTAGAGTTAGAAAGATTTTCCATAGAACAACTTCCAGCTCTGCCAAGCTTTCTTCCGGTAGTGACCCTCCACGCTGGTGTGTAGGACATACTCTTTTCCTCTTCCTTCAGAAAGATACTATAAGTTGGCCCCAGGAGCAGAAAGTATCCAGACCATCTCAGTATATAAGGAAGTGATTATATCTCTTACAATTATGTCCCATTAAACCAAATCCTAGTGTCCCAGTAGACTGCAGCATGACCGATGGCCCAAATGGAAAGAGGCAATGACCAGTTACAATCCAAGTATTTTACTTTTGAGAATTCTATAAAACTCTGTAACTGATAACGTACCATCTTGGCCATGTATAAGGGACCCACAATGAGAGAGGTGTGAAGCCCAGATCTCATTAGCTTCCTTTCAAACATGCCCCTCACAAAGCTCAGTGAATGGTCTCAGTGAATTTGTCTACATATATTAATTAAATTAATACATTAATTTTTGACCATTTAGTCTTTGGCAGCAGGGAATAGAGTTTAGCTGAGTCCTATGGGGGCAAGTAAGGTGTGGTGCTAAGACAGAGAAGGAGAACAAGAGAAGATTTCTAAGGATGGGAAGAGGATGTATGCATGACATTAATAGGGTAGGAGTGCAGAAAGATAATCACTTTTATATAAAGCTAGCTTATTAAACCAAGGCCTTAGCTGCTATCAATAATTCAAGTACAAGTTAGAGACATGACTTTGCACCCTATCATCATATGTGCCTTACATTATATGCTTTTCCTTCATGTCTTTATACATGGAGAATACATAAGGTTTTGTTTTTAGCAATAATGACAATAAACTGGAATATGCCCACGTTTGGCATTAGCCATAGAGATAATATTAGTTTGTGGACCTACAGGATTCTGCTTGGTTTGTATCAATCATTTCAAGCCAAGCCACCAGTGGTAAGGGTAGGTGAATGGATAGCCATAGGATAGGCTGCTCTATAAAGGTTGGCAATGTAGCATCTCTCTGACTAGTTCATCATCACATGGTTTTTCTAAAGCCAGGCAGGAAATGTTCTTTTCAGAATGATGCTGTTAGTCCGGGCCCTCCGGAATAACCCACAACATTCTCTACATACCACAGCCCTTAATCACACCTTTAAAATCCTTTTTGGCCATGGGAGGAAAAATCTTTACAGGTCTGGGAGGAGGTGGTTAAAATGTGAACATTCACTTTGTGATTCTAACTATATTCCCTACTTTAGAACATTCCAGAGTCGGCTACCTGCACCTGCCTCTTCTTACTCTACTGCACGGGACGTCTCATAAAATATCCCCATTCCTAACCCTGAATGCAAGAAATTATCCAACATGATAGTGTAAGGGGCTTGGGAAAGGCTCATTTCTCATAATAATAGTGATGATAAACAATCAACATTTGTGATCTGTCTCCTAAAAAGATCTGTTGTTGATATTTTGTCTGAGTGAATCGGCTGATCATACAGCCAAGAGATGAATAACTGAACTATGATTGTTGTTTGTCTTGGCTGGAATGAAATGCTGATTGTACAATGAAGCCAGAGGGCATCAAAGCCACTTCCAGACTTCCAGGCGAGTCATTTCCCTTCATTGCTACTTCGCCAGTTTGTGATTTCCTGATTTTATCCAAATATTTGTGATTTGGGTGGAGGCCACAGTTTACCAATGAACCCAAAATTCTTTTCACCTGCATGCTATTATTCAACTTTTAGTCTAACACAGTCACTTTGAACTTTACATATCAAAGAAAAATTATTCTTTTTATATTAACTTCAAAAGCAGCCCAGCGTAAATGGAGGAAGATGTCACAGTTGCAATTGAAATAGAGACCCAGGGGAACTCTTTTGGCAGCTCTCCCTACTGACTGGGGAGTCTGGTTTTAGAAAATTATTGTTTTTCATATAGGTGTTGGCTTCTACTAACATCCTTTCATCCTTTGCCATCAAAATTATTTATATTCACAACGCTAATCTCAAACGTGTTTTGCCTTTCCTTCATTGTTCCAGACCCACCATCAGGACCATTTTTTGTTTATTACAGTAATGATTCAATAAGTGAGTGAATGAACAAATGCTGTCTTGGTAAGCCAACTCTATGATGGTATGGCTTTACCAGTGTAGAGCAGGGTGGTACATGTTGATGTTCTTAGTGCTTGGGAAGATAAAGCCGCCTGAGTGAGATTCTTTCTTTTCCTTCACTGGGAGGAGGGGAGCATTGAGCCCATCTCTCCTGAACTTGGGAGTGGGGGCATGATCCTATCTGTAACATCTCCACACCCTTGACACATCACTTGATGTTTCTATCCTCCAGTTTTCTCACCAAGAAAATATAAGTGATAATGCCTATCTTGTAAGTTTATTGTCAGAATTTGAGCTAATGTATGTAAAGTCCCTGAAAGACTGAAGCAGGCAGTAAGTCTCTCTCAGCAGGAATAATTAACCAGTGTTTTGCTCTTTGGGGATTTCACGGCTAACCGTCCATAATCCACATGTGGCTTTTCTCTCAGCAAATCAGCTCCAGCACCATTTTTGAAAGTAGGCAAATTTTCCCATGAATTCCTTGCTTACTCCTGGCTGAGTTCCCACCCCCAATCTTGTGTGTGTTTGTAAAAATGCAAACAACTTAATATGAAGTCATGTATTAAGTTAGTAGGGGAGGTAGATGTGCAGTCACAAGTTAGATGCATTAAAAAACCAAACACAGGAGACATTTGGATTCTCTAACTTGCAGTCACTTGCCAAGTCACTAAACTTGGAAGATGTAAGCATTTTAATTTATTGCACTCAATGGAAAAACAGAATAACCTGTTGTGTGGTTATATAATTTTTAATTTTTGACATAACTCTTAAATCATGCCTGTCTATGATTTAACACCAATATTAATTTTCACATAACAGCTTTTTCTGACATCTAAAATATTTGCTGTCACTGGTTCAGTTGGGATTATCAGATCAGTCATGTCTCCCCTCGGATCCTTACCTCAACCCCAGGAGAGAAACGCTAATGGAATTGTGGCTCATACCTCATCAGCCATTCCACAACTCTGAATCCTGGAGATTAATGGAGAAGAAGTAAGGTTAGAGCCGCAGAAGAAGATTGGGGTGTAAATATGCTGAAAGTGCATTGATGGAAATCTGAAAAGGAGGGCCGTGGGTTATCACTAAGAAAAGTGCAGCATCATAAATCCAGACAAAATTAAAAGTACAGAATTTTTAAAGATAATGCATGTTATGAACAGTCAGTGCATATAAATTTTTAAAGAAAAATAACAGTATTTAAGTATTCCTGAGGTTTACTGATGAGAAAATGAAATATAAGGAGGGGGGCAAAGATCCTCACTAAAAAAAAGGCAGGGCTTTGTTTCAGCATCTTTCTATCATGTTAGAAAGGATAGATGAGGCCTGGTCCTGTGGTTTTCTTCTTTGCTAATGGTATCATCACTGGGACAAAGTTCAGATGCCATAAAAGCTGCCATTTAAACATATAAATCAATGCATTTTATTATATTCAATGTGTTAGTCTGCTTTTTGGCATGATAATAAAATACCTAAGGCAATTAACTTATAAAGAAAAAAAATGTAAATTTTGGTTCAAGGCTTTAGGTAATGAATCCTCACTCTCCTGGGTTCTAAAGGTCACATCATGGTTGGACTGTGTGCTGGAGAAAGAAGCTTACACTGTAAGCCAGAAAGCAAAGAGAAAGATGAGCAGGGTCACCATGATCTCGTTCAAGGACATATCCCCAATGATTCAGCATCTCCCACAAAGACCCAGGTCTCCTAGTTGCCACACTTTCCAGTAGCTCCACTCTGGGGAAGTCAAGGCTTTGTGAGGAAAGGCTGATCTGAACCATGAGGATCATGCAACTATCACGATTTTAAGACATTTTCCTCAGCTGCAAGAGAAAACTTATACCTTTTAGCAATGACACCCCTCACATCTTCCTATTCTTTCTATACTCCTACAAAGCCACTATTCTATTTCCTGGCTGTAGACATTTCATTAACATGAAATCACACCATCTGTCATCTTCTAAGCTGCCTTGCTTTACTTATCATAATGTTTTCAAGCTTCACCTATAGGTAGCACATATCAGTACTTCACTTTTTATATTAGCTTTGACCTTGCAAGTTATTCTCAAGTGGCATAAGAGGTAGACATTGAAATGTGAACAATCTTAATTTGTGTTACTTATAAAGTACATTTACGTGAATGTGATTGCATACCCTGTGCACTAAAAACAATTCAAATAAAATCCCATAGATTGGGTGGAGAAAGAAAGCTTGCTCATAAGCAATATTTTGGTTTTTAGATCAAATAAAACAAAAAGACAAAGAGAATGCATCTCCAGTAAAGAATATGTATGTGTGCCTGTGGCTATTACACTGAGCATATGTGGCAAGAGATATAGGGTTAGAGCAGCTGTCTTGGCTACAAGCAATGAGCAAGTAGAAGCCAACAGAAGCAGGTGGATTAGGAGCCCTCACCATGATGCTGGGAACCTGCCAATCAACCTAAGCCTGCCCATTGCCAATCACAAGGTAGTAGCTATAATCCTTTCAGTGAAAATGAGCATTTGTAACTAATAATAAGAAACATCATATGTGAGTGTCCAGATGCATGGAATAAATATAACATCCAGAAATTACTAAAAAGTGCAAATAGAAAACAGAAATGCAAAACAAACTCAAAGCTGTGTTTATCAACAGCGAAGGAAAAGCTATGACTAAGAAGAATAGAGTGGATGAGGCTGCAGCAGGAGGCAGGCAGGCATGTCTGCATTGGTAGAGGGCATCTGAACTTGTTTTTGCACAGTGCCAAAGCAATTGTTGCCATGCCATTACGATTGGTCTATTTTTCATTTTGTAATCCTGCTTTTAATACTAAGATGCTATTTCCTGCTTCTTTAACGTAGGCTATTATTTTCCCTTGTTTGCAGTTTTCTTCCAAAATACATTCATGAGATTGGATTTTCATTTCTCTATATACACCATTCACACTAAACACATTGAGTGAGTGGTTCCTCTTTTTGTTTTAGAATTTTGTGTTAGTTTGATATCTATGCCACATCTTGGGAATGTTTCTCAACTTCTGGATGAACTCAAAAGTTATCTTCATAGCTATAAAATATGCTCAGAATGGCTCAATGTCTGTTGCATGATTTGGTTTCATCACACAAGTCACATTGTTATCTGTCCATAGTGAACACAAGTAACGCCAGTGGTGGCTCCGAGCATCATGACTCAGAGTCACACCGGCCAGGGTTCAAGGCCTTGTCCACTGTGGCTCACCACACCATCCTGGATAATAATGCTCCTGCATTTGATCCTAATGATAAAACACCCTACACCCAAATACTCTTAGAAATGTGCTTACTGAGTTTTCTTCTCTTTATCCATACATATACATTTTAAATCTTGGTTCGACACATCAGAGAAATCCTGAAGTATTTATTTGCCTTTCTTAGTCTGGCTTATTTCACTTCATGTAATGATTTACAGTCTCCTTTCTTTTCCTCAAATGTTATGATTTTATTTTTCTTTATGTCTGTATAAAATTCCATTGTATGTTGTTTAATATTTCCTTTTTCAGGTCATCTGTTGATGTACATCCAGGCTGGTTCCTTTCTCTGACTATTTTGTGAATTATACAGTGAGAAACAAGGATATTTGCAAGCATTATTGTGGTATACTGAATTATCATCGTTTAGGTGTAGACCAAAGAATGTTATATAAGTCCTATTCTCAGATTTATTATTTTAGGAACCACCATACTGGTTTATCATTGTTTTGTATGGACAAACAATATTTCATTGTGTTTATACATTCATCAACAGATAGACATTTAAGTTGTCTCTACTATGTTGCTATCACAAATATTATGGATTAAAAATATATATGTGGATTCATAGATACTTTGTGTGGACATACGTTCCCATTTTTCTGTTCTACATACCCAGAAGGGGAACTTCTGAGCCATGGGTAACTCTATTTAACTGCTAAACTGCCAGCGGCAGGAGAGGTTCCCCATATTCTTGCCTGTCATATGTACACACACACACAGAGAGAGAGAGAGAGAGAGAGAGAGAGAGTCTCTACATTATCCTTACATAACCCAAGTCTCCCCGTGGTTCTCTGAATGTGTTCTCAAATCCCTGGTCTGTGATAGGTCACTTTGAGGTGACATTCCCATAGCACCTCTACCTGCTCCACTAAATATACATCCAAGTTTTCTTATTCTTATTGGATGAGTACCCATCAGGTATCCTGCCAGGCACTGGGGCAGAGTGACTTGGCTGTCTCCTACTCTGACTCCGGTAGTTAACACATGTATGTACCAGATGGATTTGCTGAAGTAAGCGGCGAGGAGGATTTTCGTGAAGTTTTCTTGCTTACGAAGCCTTTCAGCAAGCGCATGTAAATTAGGCTTCACTGAGGTGTGGGTGCCACTGATGAAAGCCCTTGCTGTAGCCCAGCTCTCTGACACACTTGAGAGCCAGCTTGTTTTTCCAGCACATTCCTCAGAGTCAGCTAATGCTCAAGTATTTGGAAACAGCTTCTAATCTTCCCTAACATGGGGCAGAGAGCAGTCACACAGCTCTTCTGACATACGGCAGCTCTGATCCCGTCAGTCTCTCTCTTCTTTATCGGGTCTCTTCAGAGTAAAGACCTGTTTTCCTGTTGTGTGATACATTCCCCCACGCCTAATAATGCTCAGTTGTCTTCTTGCTCCTTTGCTGAACAGGGAACCACCTGTCCAATTGACATCAGAGCTGTGGATGGCAAAGTGTCTCATTTTATGTAGAGGTACAGCTGCCACACAGGCTCAAAGGCTCGCCTTAAATGAAAATAAGTCATTTTTGTCGATATGACTGCAGAACATATATGAATACAGATACCTGGATCAAATGATTTGCATTCCTATTCTCCAGCTCCTGCTGTCTTAACAGTGATCTGCCCTGCCATACACGTGGCTTTTCCTACATCAAGGCCTCTGCTCTCCAGTCCTGCCCTTCTGCTATGGCTCCTATACCAGCAATCTCATAGCAGGTTCTCATAATCCAAAACTGGGATGTTTTATTTGACTAAAACCATATAACAATTTTTTTAGACTAAGGTCCAGTATTTACAAATCAGAAGATTTCACATAAAAATTTCTAGGAGGCTTGGGGAGGCAGTCCAGTTGGAGGGGTACGTGCCTAGCATCCACGAACCTCTCATTTTAATCCTCAGTCCTGCATAAACTGGGTATGTAGTTTAAGCACTTGAAAAGTAGAGGTAGGAGAAGCAAAAATCCAAAGTCATTCTTGGCTACCTAATGAATTCAGAGCCAGCCTGGGCTACATGAAACCCTGCCTCAATATATAAAACAAGTGGAACAATTGCTAATTTTCTTTCATTAGTCACTCTGAAGAGTATCTCTAAAGGCAATCATTCTAGCTTAGACAAGAGATGGTCCCCAATGACGCTCATCTTCTAGTGTGTACATCTTGTCCTCCTCTTGAGTGTGGACTGGATTTCATTGGCTCACTTCCCTTAACCCTGAAATGGGGGCTCTCTGTGTAGTCCTGGCTGTCTTGGAACTCCCTCTTTAGACAAGGCTGACCTCAAACCCAGAGATAAATCTGCCTCTGCCTCCTGGGTGCTGGGATAAAAGGCATGTGCCACCACCTCCCAGCTATTGTCACACACACACACACACACACACACACACACACGCACACGCACACGCACACACTCACTCATGCATACTCTCTCACACACACAGCCTTCCCATCATGCTTCTTGATTTCACTCATCTGCCCATCCCTTCCTACTCAGCTTCTATCCTTGTAACTCTTCCAAAGTAAAGCAAAATAAAATTTTAAAGAGAGAAAAAAAGAAAAAGAAAAATCTCATCATGGAAGCTGCAGTGTGGCACAGTGAGTCACATAGTGGTTACTTTAGCTTTTAGTTCATTTCACTTCTAAACATATTCAGTCTTGCTTATCTCTACTTTATACATGGAGAAACTGAGGTATTTGAGCCCAGGCAGTCTAACTTGGGATTTGTCAACCTGATCAGCTTCTTTAATGCTTTCTGGTTTCTCCCCTCATCTACATACACACACAAACATGCTATTAATCAGAATTTTATTAAAGGTGCAGGTTGTGTTCCTGAGAGCATCCAGACATGTGCACACTGAAACCCAATGTACTGACTGCACTGGGATCCTTGGTCACAAAATGCAACTCTGAGCATCTCACCTCAAATAGTACTGAAAGACTTTGAGGGCTTAGGTTGATGCCTTGTTACCTGGAGCTCAAGTATAGTTCTTGAGAGCTAGACTTACTGGCTTGGGCTGCTATGCTGTCAGAGAATGTAGAAACTCCTTAATCCTAAGGTAGCTAGATAGTGGCTATGTAGGCCGTCTGCTTCTACTTCTTCCATGATTCCAGGGCCCCATCTTTATCCCCTCCTTCAATGTTATTGTTGGGGGGCGGGGTTCGATAACAAAGTCAGACAGTCTTTCTTTGCAGGCTTTTCTTTCCTGAACGCTGTCAGCACTCTGCCTTCTTTTCCCGAACATTCCGGAGCCTCTGATGGCCCCTGTCAAATGTGCTGCCTTCAGAACTAACTCCCAGACTGGATTAAAAGACACAGTCCTGAACCAGTGTTGGCCTGTGGCTGTGTGCTGCATTTTTAAACACCCGGAGAACCGCAGAGGTATGAAATGGCATAACTTTACAAATGACTGACCTCCTTTCGCTCTGTAAAAATGCTGGCCTCATTGTTTATGTGGATTATCTGTCCTCTCTTTACAAATCTTGAAGAGAAATTTTCATCTCTGTTGTCTAACGTTACAGATTTCTGGGATTCAGTTTCCACTCTGCAAAAACATTCACTTCCAAAGCCATAAGCTAACCCCGTAAACAGATGAGCCTGAACTTACAGGACAGGAGTCTCCAGACCCAGTTAAATGATCCTTGCTTACTGGGCGCCTCCTGGTTTGGCATGAGTCTGGAGGAATCACAGCACAGTGGGGAGGGGGAGGCACAGAGTGGACATGAAAGGAAGGTCTGTCGACATCTGCTGTCAGATGTCAGACGTCTGCTGATAGCCTGCTCACAAACTAAAAGATGGATTCATTCAGGAAATCTATGCCAATGACAAGATTATATAACTGGCCTTATATGTTAGTAGTGAGGGCCACTGCTCTCTAAATGGTTAACATGAGGCTCGCAAGAAAAAAAAAACTGTTTATGTTTTAATAGAGTTAGGGCCAGATTTGCTGGCACTGTCCACCTGACAGTTCAGATGTTGAGGAGAGTAGATGTAAAGCAGATTGGGGCCAAGGGTAGCACTAGGAAGTCCAAATGGGGAACTGAGAATCTTAGTTCTGCTATTCTCTACCTTGGCAAATAATTAACTCTCTCTGAGCCCCACTTTCTCCATCTCTAAAATAAATGCAACTCCATCTCTGGAGTTACAAGAGTCACCTTTGAGAGCATTGGTGAAGACACTGATGTGTTCTTTCTAGGTCATTAAACTGCAAGGTATCCCTCTCACCTCAGCATACCCGAGGCTAGCCCACTGTTAGCTTCCTGTAATCTTTCAGTGTGTAGTGTTGTCTCATTGTCACTCTTGTGGAGTTGTCTTATGTTTGTTCATCAGCCCATAGGGAGAAAACACATAAGCACAGCTGAAAAATTCAATCATTGGCAGGGAGTGTAGAATGCTGGTAGTGCAGGCAGCTTTCTCCGTCAGCCAGTGCTGGATCCTCATTAATGTCTTAGCACAGTTGCTGACTGCTATACAGTTTGGGGAGCATTAATGCTTCACCCTCCGCACCCTGAGACAAGTTCTCTAGGGTGAGCTTGAAGCCCCTCCCCCATTCTCAAACCTGAAGGATCTGAACAGTAGCCACGAGAAGGCTTGTGGTCTGCACAGAGGCTGACCACTTATAATACCCTGGGACCATGGAACTCCAAAGCATCCTGTCCTCAGCTGCCTCCAATATGACACGGAGAGATGAATAATGCATCCTTGGTATGTCAGTGTTGATTAAGATCAGCATTTGTATCATTTTGGCTCTTTGGTCATGGAATATAAGTTCATTAAGACAGACTCACCACTGGTGACAAAGAGCAGGGAGTCCTCCACCAGGGTTGTGCAGAAGCAAGGAGACAAGGAGCATCTCCGAAAATGTGGAGAGAGAAGCACAATGCAGCTTCCTGGAAGTGGAGCATCTCCTGCCTTAGTCCCCATGGACACACACACACACATTCACTCACACACTCACACACAATCACACACACACATACACACATACACACACTCACACAATCACACACAGTCACACACACATACACACACACTCACACACACATACACACACGCACGTGCGCGCACACACACACATACACAATCATACACACACATTCTCACACACACAATCACACACACTCACACACACTCACACACACTCACACAATCACACACACTCACACAATCACACACTCACACACACTCACACACACATACTCACACATACACACTCACACAATCACACACACAATCACACACACAATCACACACACAATCACACACACTCACATACACATACACACATACACACACACTCACACACACTCATACAATCACTCACACACAAATACACATACACACTCACACACTCACACACACACTCTCTCTTTCTCTCTCACACATACACACATACAGGATTTCTCATCATTTTCCACTTGATATAACAATGGCCTCATGGATTCTGTTTCTCCATAGAACTTCAGTTTATATGTCATGTTATCTCACCACGGACAAAGTCTAGGCTTGGCACAGCTGATCCTTAGACATGACTTTCCCAGGCACTCGTCTGGATGTCAGTACTGGTATGTGTTCAGCTAGGCTCTAGAAGAAGCTAGGTTTTGGGCAGAGGGTGGATTTGTTCTTCTGGGCTCAGGTATAGTGGCCACTAGCTGAGCTGCTAGTTGGTGAGTATAGGTCACATGATATTAAGTTCTAACCAATAGATGCAGGGAGGTTCATGGAAGCTCCAAGCAGAAGATCCAATACAAATAAAACCTACAGAATTCAAATTTTACTTTTACTTTAAAAACTCTTATTTTCACTGTCTTCTTTGTAAAAATAGATAATTTATTCAGGTCATTACAGTGGACAGGTTAGCTAACTGCAGTCAGACCTGACCAGAAGTCCAGCACTGAAGGCTGTGGAGGTGCCGTGTCCACATTGGTTGCTGCATTTCTATATCGGTGTCTTAGTTAGGGTTTCTATTTCTTTGAAGAGGCACCATGACCATGGCAACTTATAAGAAAACCATTTAATTAAGGTGGAAGCTTAAGTTCAGAGGTTCAGTCCATTGTCATCATGGTAGGGAGCATGCTGGTGTGTATACAGATGTGGTGCTGGAGGAGAACATGCATCTCACAGGCAACAGGAAGTGGTCAGACACTGGGTGGTATCCTGAGTATAGGAAACCGCAAAGCCCATCTCTACAGTGACACACCGTCTCTAACAAGGCCAAACTCACTCCAACAAAACCACACCTCCTAATAGTGCCACTTTCTATGAGATTATGGGGCCCAATTACATTCGAACTACCACATTCTACTCTCTGGACCCCATAAGCTTGCAACAATATTATAATCTAAAATTCCTTTAGTCCAACTTCAAAAGTAGTCTATCATAGTCTCAACAATGTTTAAAAGTCCAAAGTTCAAAGTCTCTTCTGAGATTAATGCAATATCTTAACTGTAATCCCCTGTAAAATCAAAATCAAAAAAACAGATCCAACATACAATGGCATTACCATTCCAAAACATAGTGAAAGGAGCAAAAAGAGGAAATGCTGGACCAAAGCAAAATAGAAAACCAGCTGGGCAAATTCCAAACTCTGCATCTCCATGTCTGATGCTGAAACACTCTTCAGACCTTCAATTCCATTCACCTCTGTTGACTGCAACGCACTTTCCTTGGGCCGCCACTCCCTGTTAGCAGCTCTCCTCAGCAGATAACCCACAACTCCAGCATTTCCAACATCATGAGGTCTCCAAAGCAATCCAGGCTTCAATTTCACAGCTTCATGCAATCACCTCTCTTTGGTCCTTTGTTTCTTCTATCCTTAATCTAAATCCAGAACCATGTGGCCAAAGCTGCCAAGTTCTGCTGTGTGCTGGGGCTGGAACGTGCCACCTCTTCCAACGACATCTTCACCAGCTTTCTGTCCTCTACTGCCTAAGCTTGGCTGTCCTGAAACTGGATTTCTAGACCAGAAGAATGGCCTCAAACCCAGAGATCCACCAGCCTCTGACTTCCCAAAGCAGAGGGATTAAAAGCGTTCACCACCACACCCCGTTCTAAACTTTTTGTTAGTTCCTTTGTACAAGTTGGAAACTCAGCTGGGTAGAATCTTGCCCTGAGGTCTCCACTCCCATTATTCCATTTTTAAAATCTATCTCCTTGAACACAGGACTTAGTTCCATCCTACTTTTTAGTGTTCCCTTTCTCCTTAAATTTTATATTTTGTAATTTACTCTGCTTAGTTTGCTCCTTTTCATTATAAATCTTCATTAGAGTTACCACTGATAACCACACAACGGCATCTATACAAGGCTGCTTTGAGCTTTCTTCTGCCAAGGGAATTAACCCAAAACTCTTCACTTTAGCCTCAGGCAGACTCTGGACAAGGGGGGAAAGGCAGCCACATTCTTTACCAAAATATCACAAGGACAATCTCTAGGCCACATATTAATATTTTCCCCTGAAACTTCTTGAGCAAACTACCCCGACAGTTCATCATATCACATCCAGCACCACTGTCTTCCATGCTTCTACTAGGATGGCTCATTAGTTAGCACTCAAATTGTTCAGCTGCTTTTCTAATCCACAGTCTCACATTCCATATTTCTTCAAACAAACACATGATCAGTCTTCTCACAGCAATATCCTATTTCATAATATCAACTTGTGTCTTACTTAGGGTTTCCATGGCTGTAAAGAGGCCCCATGACCATGGCAACTCTTACAAAGTAAAACATTTAACTGAGGCAGCAGCTTACAGTTCAGAGGTTCAGGCCATTATCACCACAGCAGGAGCATGGCAGCGTGTAAGCAGATGTGGTGTGGGAGAAGTTACTAAGAGTCCTGAATCTTACAGGCAACAGGAAGTAAACTGATGTGGGATATCCTTCTGTATGCCCTGAATTACCATTGGATAATAAAGAAGCTGTTTCGGCCTATGGTAATGCAGCTTATAGGCAGGCAGAAAAATCTAAGCATAGATAAAGGGAAAGAAGGATAGAGTCAAACAGACTCTGAGAAAGCAAGATGTAAAAGTACAGTTAAGCAATGAGCCATGTAGAAAACTATAGATTAATAGAAATGGGTCAAGTTAAGATATAAGAACTAGCTGATAAGAGCCTAAGCCATAAGCCAAACAGTTTGTAATTAATATAAGCTTTGCTTTTGTGTGATTATTGGGACTAAGCAGCTGCATGCAGTCTGGACCTCAGGGCTAGTCCAGGCCAGAAACTTCTGGCTATAGTAGACTGAGACACTGGGCAATACGCTGAGCATAAGAAACCTCAAAGCCTGCCCTCACAGTAACATACTTCCTCTAACAAGGTCATACTCACTCCAACAAAGCCATACCTCGCAATAGTGCCATTCCCTGTGGGATTATGGGGGCCGATTACATTCAAACTACCACACGGGGTATACTGTACAACATGTTTTCCACATGAAATGATTTCAGCAATGTAAAGGGACCTGATATCAAATAATGGAACTGTGTCCAGAGGTACCATGGCTGCTGCTGTATTGTTTGTGAACAGTGGTCTGGTGACATTTTGCCACTGAGGAATAAAACATGAGCACTGTTCCTCTGTACCTCCTGGTCTGGATTCACTCATTCAAGCTTCCAGCTTTAACCCACATACCTGACATAAAATGCCTCATACCAAAAGCCTCTTGGATGGCCACAGCAGCCTCCAAAGCACAGCCTGTGCAGACAGTTTGTAACACTGAAGAAAGCATCTCTGGATAAGCTATCTGTCGCACAAATCCTAATTAGTCTTAATAAAAACCCAGAGGTAAATTTGTGGGTAAATGCTTCATCACTACTGAATCCTCAGGCTGAAAGGAGTTGATCCCGTCTCCCTAAATCCTAAGACTGAATGCTTGAGTCCTCAGCCAAAAGGGAAGAAAAGCACAGGTCCAAACTCCTGTCTCCTTCTGTCTTACATTCCTTTCTCTGCAAAGCCATATCCTGTCTCAACCTTCCTAGTTCTGGAATTAAAGGTGTTTGCCACCACTTCCTGGCTCTGATTCTCCTCCAGACTGAATTAATCTTATGTAGTCCAGGGTGGCCTTGAACTCGCGGAGATCCAAATGGATCTCTGCTTCCCAAGTGCTAGGATTAAAGGTGTGTGCCGACACTGCTTGGCCTCTATGGCTAACTCTGTGGCTGGTTCTGTTCCTTGCTCTTCAGGCAAGCTTTATTTCTTAGATTACAAACAATATATCAGCACAGCTGTCCTCTGAGAAAAGACTCCTCACTCCTTCAACGCCTTCCCGAGTGTAACGTGGAAGGCTGGTTTAGGGAGTAGAAAGATGAGAAACTTTAGAAGGCTGTGATGTATGAGGACTGGGGCAGGAGCTAATAAGGTTCAGAGCCAGTCTTAGGAGAAGGCTACAACATTGATGGACATGTCACACTGAGAAACAAGTTGAAGTCCATAGCGGATGGTACCCAAACTGCCAGAAGAATTCTGCATATAGGTATGAAATAGGGAGAATCAAGCTTAACTAACTAGCTAACTCCTTAAAATAAATAAATAAATAAATAAATAAATAAATAAATAAATAAATAAATAAATAAATAAATAAGTAGATGGGGGGAGAGAGAGAGAGAGAGAGAGAGAGAGAGAGAGAGAGAGAGAGAGCCAGCCAACCAAATCAGGAATGGACAGTGCAATTACAGCAATTTACAGGTAGGGGGAGTCTATCCAGAGGAGAAAGATTTACACGATGTTAATTAACATTTGCTTTCAAAGAACACTTTGCCTTTCATTAGTTTCTACTGGAAATTTTAAAAAAGATTGATTTGTTTTATTCTGTATGTGTATGAGTCTGTGTCTGCATGGATGTATAAGCACCACATATGTGCCCACTGCTAGTTGAGAGCAGAAGAGAGTTACAGAGGTTGTATGCTGCCATGTGGGTGCTGAGAATGAACTTAGTCTTAAGCATTCAGCCATCTTTCCAGTCCTAAGCACTTATCTGTCAGGAGTAGATTTAAGGACATCCACACACCCCACCCCCCAAAAAAACAGGCTTAGCAACAGCTATTTTCTTTTCTTTTTTTTTTTAAGATTTATTTATTACGTATACAGTATAAAGAAAAGGATACCAGATGTCATCATAGATGATTGTGAGCCACCATGTGGTTTCTGAGGATTGAACTCAGGACCTCTGAAAGAACAGTCAATGCTCTTAAGCTCTGTGCATCTCTCCAGCCCCAAAGACATTTTTTTATATTCAATTTTTCTGGCAAAATAGAAACTTTGGCCATGGTCATAGTTATATGAATGCTTTTTAAGGGAGTTTTTGTTGCTGTTAAATAGTATTTTAACAAGTAATATACAATAGAAATAAAAAGGTTTAAAATCTAAGGTAAGAGCAGAAATTCTTTACCAGCATCTTAAACAGAGCATGAGTGTGTCGTGATTATAGGAAGGAGGAGGTCTCGTACAGAGAAGCAGCGGCACAGCCTGCTAGTGTCAGATATCTCTTAGGGAATATGTTCTTCCTGGGAGGTACAAGCTGGAAATCTGATTTTCCACAGGTTTAAAATGCAATTCCGAGGATAATGCCAGACAGCTGGGATAGCTAACTCAGAACGAATTCCTCTTCCTGGAATCAACTGCAATCAGTCTCTGGCAACATCCTATCTAGATTCCAGTGCTCAGGAGTCTAAGAAATCCTCTTTATCAGTTCATTCACAATCTGTAAAGACACTATGCAAAAACATGGGCAGGGATGTCTATACTTCTCATTTGGTGGTCACATTAAAACAAAGGCACATTTCCTACAAACTGAACTGCAAGTGAACTAGTAAAACGACCACTTTAGAAATAGTGGGAGGGGCGGCTGGGCATAGGTAGGTGGTGCACACCTTTAATTCCAGTACTCAAGAGGCAGAGGAAGGCCGTTCTTCTCTCAACAATGGGGACCAAACCTTCAATGCCTGAGTTTTGGGGGACATCTCACATAT
Organism: Sigmodon hispidus; assembly: GCA_004025045.1. Taxonomy (NCBI): domain Eukaryota; kingdom Metazoa; phylum Chordata; class Mammalia; order Rodentia; family Cricetidae; genus Sigmodon; species Sigmodon hispidus. Next base: position 72,881 of record PVIH01005400.1, read on the forward strand.
AAATCACAATGTACTAATCTCTCCTAACCTCACATTCCCTGAATTCCTAATAATCAGCTTTTCTCTCTTTTATGAGATCAACTTTGTTAGATTCCAGATGAGTGAGGCCATGCAGTCTTTGCCCTTTGGGGCCTGACTTATTTCACTTGGCATAATGTCATCCAGGTCCACTCATCTTGCTGAAAATGACACAACAAAAGAATGAGAACTGTTTGAGGTGACAGATATGCTAGTTAGCCTGATGTGATCATTACACAATGTGTAGGAGACAAAAACATCCCTTTGTGCCCAGATAACAATATAATTGTTATTGGTCAGCTTAAAAGTAAGATAAAAAATAAATTACATAAACTTGAATGTTCACGTTGAAATTTGTTCTCGGAAAAGTTGGACCATAAAAAAACTACATTGTGAGCCAGGAGACACGACAGAGGATCTGAGTTCAGTTCCCATCACCCACAACTGGCCCGGTAGCTCCCAATCACCTCTAACTCCAGCTCCAGGAGATTCAAAACCCTTTTCTGGCCTCTGTGGGCACATGGCCACATGTGGCACAGCCTCACAGATATACACACATAGACAGCAGTAAAAATAAAACTTAAAAGAAAAACTGTTACCAATTAATAATTGTTTATAATCAAACCATGAAATAAATACAAAGTAAAAATAAATATATAAAATCTTTAATCACCATAAATGTGTTAACCTCATTGATGGATTAATTTATATACTAGTTTATAGTTGAATAGGCTCTTAGAAGCTGCGGCAGATTCAGAAGGTATTGTCCGCTGGGGTATGCCCATCTGCTCTCTCTGCTCTACTGTGAAGGGAGAAGGTTTCCTCTAACATTCATTTCTGCCTTGTCACAGGCCTAAGAGCAATGAAATTGGATAGCTACATATGGAAACCATCGCCAAATAAACCTTTTGTCTTACATAGCTCTTCCCTACCTCAGGCATTTTCTCATAGTGGGAAGATTGAGTAACATAGTGACTTTATTTTTTCATCCATCCATCTATCAATTCATCCATTCATTCATCTATTCATCAATTTACTCATTCATCTATCTATTATCTAGTCATCCATTCACCCATCCAATATCTATCCCACCTATCCATCTACTCATCTACCCATTATCTACTCATTTACCCATCCATTTATCCATTATCCATTCATCTGTTTACCCATCTATCCATTTTTTATGTATCCAACCTTCCATCTATACATTTATTGATCTATCCATTGCAGTCATTGAGTCTTAAAAGAGGGCCTCGCACATGCTAGATGAATATTCTACCACTGAAGTATCTTCCTACATAATTTATTTTTAAGTTGATGCCAGAAAACATGTGTAAGATACTGTGAATACATACAGAGAGAAAATTTCCAGTCATTGTTGCTATGTAAAACCAACATATCTTACATAACATTTTCTTCAACAGGAGTCCAGGAACTTGACTTTGAGCTGTCTGCAGAGCCTCAGGCATCTGAAGTCCCTTCTGGACTATCAGGTGGTCCTGATGTCAAACAGCATGACACATGAACTGTGAAGCACTGGGATTTATCACCTGATGTGTGAATTCCTAAAGAGAGAGCATCCAACAGAGCAAACAGAAACTGATGCTCTTGTACAATGCAGCCTTGAAAGCCACACAAGGTCACTCCTGCCTTAGTCATCTAGTTAAAGTTGTCATGTTCCCGAATGAGAGGGGACACAGATGCAACCACTTGACGAGAAGAACGCTGATTTTTTTTTATTAAAAACATTATAGTAAGCCAATCAACTCTGTGAAATTAATCTAATAGGTATTATGTTATAATCAGACCTGAGCTCTGATGGCAAAATCAGATTTGAATGGGGAAAACATCTCACCATTGTCCCTGGAGAAGTTGAGGAAGGTAAGGTTGCTCACTGTCAATTTCCCATCAGCAATTGGTTAGGGTTGGAGAGGATTGGTAGGAGGAGGGCTGAGTACTCCCCTAGCATAGACTTCCAGCTGGTTCTCGGCCAGAGGAAAGCCTCAGGCATAGTATCTGGTGTTCATAGCAGGCAGCCTCTCAGGGACAGAGCTGTGCATGGAGATGAATGCCAATGGATTCTGAGCAAAGAACTCGGTCTCAGAAAGAGCATTTTTCCTTGTCATTAAGTATTCATTGTGACAACTTCTAATGGTTACACAGATATTTTACTTTGTTTAATTATCCTTTTTTCCCACAAAGCTAAGGAATAGAGAGAAAAAAAGCCAAACAGTTTTGCCAACTAATGCCACTACAGTCTCTAGTTTCTGGCTCTAGACCATCATTTACACATCTTTCTGCTTCTCCTTAGTGTGTCTCTCTTTCATTTATCTAGTTTTATATGTATATAATTATACAAGATAAATATCACTAATATTTGTATGCATGAATATAATGTACTTTGATCTTACCATGCTAATATGAGTACCCTTGCATTTCCCAAACAGTCCCCCTTCATGACTTAAAAAAAAAAAGTCCATGTATGAGACAAAACATATAATCCTGAAGGGCTTTGTTGTGGGATTATGTTCTTGGACATCATAAATATTTGTCCCTCCTACTGATTGGTTGAAGGCAGATAGGAAGTGTGGGTGTCAGAGATAGACGCCAACAGATGCAGAAGAAAAAATTCAAAATGCTCCTTTGAGAGAAGGTACTAAGCTGTGTGGCTAAACAAGATAAGAATCATGAGTTAGTTTAAAAGCAAGAGCTAGGGCTGGAGAGATGGCTCAGTGCTTAAGAGCACTGACGGCTCTTCCAGAGGACCTGAGTTCGATTCCCAGCATCCACATGGCAGCTAACAACTGTCTGTAATTCCAAGATCTGATACCCTTACACAGTTATATATGCAGGCAAAACACCAATTCACATAATATATATATACATATATATATATATATCAAGAGCTAGCTAGCAATATGTCTGAGCCATAGGCCAACCAGCATAAGATTAAAGCAAGCTTCTGTGTGTTTCTTTAGGATATTGGGACTGCTGCTTCAGTCTGCTGGATCTTGGGGCTAGTCCAGGTCAGAAACTTCATATAACAGTTTTAAAAACTAATTTTATAATAGAATTATAACACTTTCCCCTTCCTCCCTCCAGCCACTCCTATATACCTTTCCTACAACCTCTCCTGTGTCCCTCCTCCAGCCCTTTCCGTGTTCCCACTCTCAAATTGATAGCCTCTTCTTCATTATCATTGTCAAATACATATATACATATATATGTTTGTATACGCATGTGCATGTACAAACACAACATGCTGGGTCCATTTTGTTATTTGTGTGCATATTGTTCCAGGACTGATAAGTTTGCCCTGGACAACCAAGACGGAAGCTCTTCACTGGAAAGGCCAATCCTGCCTCTCAGCAATCATTAGTAGCAATCATTAGTTCTTTATCTACGGGTGGGCCTGTGAAAGTGTCCCCTTCTACCTTATCATGTTTATTGATATTGCTATTGTTCTGATCATGTTTATGCAGCCATTTCTAGGAGAGACTGTTTCACAGTAGACTTCCTGGTATTCTGATTCTTACCATCTTTCCACCCTCTCTTCCAAGATGTTGCCTTGCCACGATGCAAGATCTGGGATGTAGATGTATCCATTGGAGTTGGGCTTCTTACAGCAATCTTTATATGAACAAATCTGGCTTATTTCATGTCAGTGATGAACTTCACCTGTGGTTTGAATAAAAAAATGTCTCTCATAGGCTCATCTATTTGAACACTGGGAAGGTTCTAGAACCTTTAAGGAGTACAGACTTGCTGAAGGCAGTAGGTAACTAGGGGGTAGGCTTTGAGAATTTATGGCTTCACCTCACTTCCATTTTTTTTTTGCTTTATCTTCCTTTCCCTCTTTCTCATTCACCACTCCTATTTTCTGATTAGTTCTTGGAAAATTTTACACAATGTGTGTAGATCATATCTACCCCCTCCTCATTCCCCCAACTCCTCTCAGATCCAGCCCCCTCTCTCTAGCCACCCAACTTTCTAGCCTCTTTTTTATTTTAGCCCAGCCAGTCCAATTTGAGCTGACCATCATTCTTGGATGTGTGGTCCTCCAGTGGAGTACTGTCAACTACCATGGGCTGTTCTCTTAAAGAAAATCAACTCCCCTCTCCCAGCAGTTGCCAACTGCCAAAAGCTCCTCAGACAAAGATGGGACCGTGTGTTGTTGCCTCGCCATGCTGGGATTGAATTGGCATAAGTCTTGTGAATGACTCAAAGCCCTGGAGTTATACGAGTTTTAAGAAGACCATAGGTAAACTGAGGCTTGGAAACCAGCACTGAGTCCAAAGTTGAAAATGTGCCTGTAGGTCACATTCAATTCCTCAGTGACTTCTTGCCAAACATTAAGTAAAATCCTGTGTGTTAGTTATCTGACTAACACAAGTTAAGCAAGGAAAGTGTATTGTGGCCCTCACTTCCAGGTGCAGTCTGTCACAGTGGGAAACCATGGCGACAGGGTCTTGAACAGAGCTCACACTGAGTGTGCACTCAGGAAGCAGAGAGCAGTGGCCACTGCTGCTAGACTTCCTTCCTCCTTCATCAGTCTAGAACCCGTAGCACAAAATGGTGCTGCCCACATTCACAATAAAATCCCTCATGGGCATGCTCAGAAGCTAGTCTAGATAACCCCTCATAGGCATGCTCTCTAAATAACCCCTCACTAGTATTCCCAGACTCCTTTCCTAGGTGATTCTAACTGACAGTCAATAGAAACCTTTATACTCCAGGTCAGGCAAATGGCTGGCAAAGTCTCAAACAAGATCTTTGCCTCTGTCTCCATACTCCTTTCCTCCCAGTCACACTGATTCTCTACACAACTTGAACACCTTGAGCTCTCTAGATTAAAGGCATTTACACATTCCATGCCTCTGCCTGGCTCACTCCTCTGTATTCAGTTCCTTCTGCTTACCTAAGATACACTGCTGTGGCGTTTGAATGAAAATAGCCTCATAGCTTCATAAGGAGTGACATTGTTGAAGGTCTGGCTTTGCTGACATGGGTGTGACGTTTTTGGAGAAAGTGTGTCACTACAGGGTGGGCTCTGAGGTTGCAGAAGCTCAGGCCAGGTCCAATAGCACACTGTCTCTTCCTACTGTCTGCCAGTCAGAATACAGATCTCTCAGCTACCTCACTATCCCCATGGCTACCCATGATGATAATGGACTAAACTATGAAATGTAAACCAACCACAATTAAATGTCTTTCTTTATAAGAGTTTCTATGGTCATGATATTTCTTCATAGCAATAGAAACTCTTAAGACAGCTTCTAATTGACTTCATCGTAAAAGTGTTTGAAACTTATTGCACAAATTCCATTTGGTATTATTAATTAAAAAATAAAGAAAGAAAGAAAACAAAACAAAAACCCAGAGCCAGATATTTATTGGGGAAAAGCTGAAATATCAGAGAGACAGAAAAACAAGTCACAGTCAGTTCTTACCTAGCCAACTCCTAAAGTGGAAAAAGGGTAGACCATGTCTTCACAAATCCTCTGACTCAATCTCTCTGAGTCCTAAGAGGAAAGACACAAAGCCAAAGCTGAACTCCTCTGTCTTCTTTCTCTGCCCAACTATCTCACTTCCTGGTTCCGCTTTCCTAGTGCTAGGATTAAAGGTGTGTGCCACCACCACCTGGCTGTTTGGCCTTGAACTCACAGGGATTCAGAGGATCTCTGACTTCTGAGTGCTGGAATTAAAGTCCCGGATCTGTACTCCCTGACCTTCATGGCTCTGTGGATGACTCTGTCCTCTGATATTTCAAGCTACTTTTGTTAAACAGACAATCTACAACCACAGGAAGAGGTCTCCATTAGTACCTGCCTCACTCACTGGCTTCTATCATAGCATTTTCAGGATCAGTAAGTTTAGTATGAAATTTTTGACCCATCTAGCTCAAGGTTGGCACCAAAAGAACTGCAGTTCTATAGAAACCCACAAACGCTTACATTATATACATGCTGTTTGGCCTACGGCTCAGGCTTATTGCTAGCTAGCTCTTGCATCATAACTCAATTCATTACTATCAATCTGTCTTGCCACACGGTCTATGGTTTACCTGTATTTTATTATGTATCACTTCTTGAGAAGAAGGATTGCTTTTTTTTTTTTATCTCAGCCTTTGCTTCCCTTTATCTGTGCTCAAATTTCCACCTGCTTCTAGGATGCCTTGCCATAGGCCAAAAACAGTCCCTTTATTAACCAATGACATTCACAGCATACAAAAAGACATGTCACATCAGGCAAATGTTTTTGCTCTTGCCTCTCCTAAAACTAGAAGCAATCCACTAAGACCTCAGAATATTAAGTACAGAGCATTATATGCATCTGGAGGTGCCTTCATCACATCACACCTGAAGTTAGAAAGTAAAAGCAGGAGCTGGACAGATGACTCAACAGTTAAGAGCACTTGCTATTCTTTGAGAAGATCAGGGTTCAGTTCACAGCTCCCACACTGGCAGCTCAAAACTGCCTATAACTCGGGGTCCAGAGGATCCAATGTCCTCTTTTAGACTTTGCAGATATGGTACATATGTGGTACACATACACACATGAAGGAACACATATATGCACATTAAATAAATAAATAATAAACCTTTTCTTAAAAAAAAAAAAAAAGTAAAGGCACACAGACCTAATTATGTGCCCCAGTGATAGACATGGACTGCCAGTATTTCTTAGGTGATAAGCCTTTCTTCCACCTACACAGTAGTAAGGAAGGGGGAATATTGGTTTAAACTTAAAAACTGACATTTAAAGTTTTATTTTCAAAAGAGAACAACATTCATGTTTTTCACAGAATTAGCATTCCTGAAGAGTCTGTGCTGGGAGCTTTGCAAGCTTGATTTATTACAAATCACAGAGAAAATGAACTTAAGTTCATGAGTTTTCTTCTGCTTGGCCTCCTAATGCCACATTCTATGGGACATTGGGAGAAGCCAAAGCAGAGTGCTAAATAATAGATGTTCAGTTAAATAAAAGAAGATACCCAACTCAGAGATGTGGAAGAGAGTCACATTATATCCTCAAAGATTTTCCTCAAATGTTGTCACTGTGCTAGAATTGCTGTCCTTTCAAGGCTGAACAAGATGCCATTGCATATCTGTCCCACATTTTGCTACTCACTTGAATTATGGATTAATTTAGGTGTAAGAGCTAGTTAGTAATAGTCTGAGCTATCAGCTGATCATTTTTAAGTAATATTAAGCCTCTAAGTCAACTATTTGGGAAGTGGCTGTTAGGTATTTGGGAACTGCTAGTAGGACAGAAACTTCTGCTTATACAGGGTTCTAAAGAAATATTTATAAACTCAAATTATTTTCAATAGTTAAAAGTATGGGTGCAACCCCAGAGCCTGCCTGCACAGGTAGTCGGTTCTATAAGAAAGCAGGTTGACAGAGTTTCTCTGTGTTACAGTCTGGCTATCCTGGAACTTGCTTTATAGACCAGGCCGTCCTTGAACACACAGAGATTCATCTGCCTCTACCTCCTGATTGCTAGTATTAAAAGAGTGCACCACCTGGCTGTGTTCTGATGCACAAAATGTTCTATTTGTGTATGTGTGTGTACATGCATGTGGTTCAATATATCTTTTAGCAGGGTAAAGTCTCCTAATCTACCAACATGAGGTGAATTTTCAATTATTTATGATTTTGTCATTTCTCCCATCAATGTTTTATATTTTGGGCTATATAAATCTCACCTTGGCTAATCCCTAAGTATTTTTCTTATACTCGATGCTCTAACAAACTGGATTATTTTTGTAATTTCCTTTTCAGATTGCTCATTGCTAGTGTATAAAAATGCAACTAACTTTTGTCTGCTGATGTGTGGTGTGTGGGTGTGTGCGTGTGCATATGTGCAGGTGTGTAATCCTTAAGATTTTCTATGTATAGCTCCTCTCATTTGTAAAGAGAGGTAATTTTATTCTCTTTCTGATTTGCTTTAAACAGTTATTTATTGATCTTATTTCTCTTTTATTTTTTATTAACTGCTTTTCCCTTTTCTTTTCTTTTGGCTAATATGCCTAAAAAGTTTTGAACCAAGGCAGCCCTAATTGTTCATGCTTTTATAGGGAAAATTTTTGGCCTTTTAGCATAACTCATGACGTTAACTATTAACTTTCCTACATAAGTATTATGGTATGGTACCTTCTATTTCTAGTCTATTGAGTATTTTCATGATGAAGTATATTAAATTGTGTCAAATGCTTTTTTTCTGAATACATTGATGTAATTATTTTATTCTGCTAATGTGTATTCACTGACCAGTTTTTTTTTAAAAAAAAAACTTTATTCATTTATTTATTTATTTGCCTTGGTGTTTGCCTGGAACTGGAACTACAGACAGTTGTTAGCTGCCATGTGGGTGCTGGGAATTGAACCCGGGTCCTCTGGAAGAGCAGATGGTGCTCTTAACCGCTGAACCATCTCTCCAGCCCCATCACTGACCAGTTTTAATGGGTTAAATTATTTTTACCTATAACAATAAGTTCCTGTGGTGTTTGAATGAGAATGTGCACCCCCCCCATGCATATACAATAGGCTCATATATTTGCATGCTTCGTCCTCAGTTAAACTGTTTGGGACAGTGATTCTCAACTTTCCAAATGCTTCAACACTTTAATACAGATCCTCATGTCGTGGTGACTCCCACATACCATAAAATTATGATTTTATATTTCATAACTGTAATTTTACTACTGTTATGAATCAAATGTAAACATCCAGTGTGCAAGATACCTGATATACAGCCCCCGTGAAAGGGTTGTTTGACCAGGTTAAAAACCACCGGTTTAGGAGGTATGGCTTTGTTAGGGGAGATGTGTCCCTGGGGTGGGCTTTGAGGTCTCAAAAACCCACACTAAGCTCATTCTCTCTCTCAAAATGCCAGTGCATCAGGATGTAAGTTCTGGTGCTTACATTAGCTGAAGCCCCAAAACTGTAAGCAAGCCCCCCAATTAAATGCTTTCTGTTATAAGAGGTGCTTTGGTCTCCTCACAGTAATAGAATATAACTGCCACAGTTCTTCCATGGTTATGGCATACAGTCCTCTAAGTATACTGCAAATTCAGTTTTCTAGTGTTATGGGAAGGATTTTTACAACAGTGCCTGGAGGATATTGTTCTGTAGTTTTCCTTTCTTATAGTGATTTATAAGTTTTGGCCAGGGTAATGCTAGCCTAATAGAATGACCTAGTAAATATTTCCTTCTCTTCAAATTCTTGGAAATTTTTTTATAGGAATTGCCATTAGGTCCTCATTAAATCTCTGGCAGAACTTGGTAGCAAAGGCACTTGGCCCAGGACTTTTGCAGGAAAGTTTTGATTACTGATTATGCAACTAATAACATATCATCAAGATGTACTGAAGCAAAATCTCACACCACTGAGAGGAGAAACAGAATCCTACAAAAACAGATAAAGGCTTGAATACTACATTCTCAGTAATGGCTACAATAATCAGACACAATATAAGTAAGAATGGATTTTTAATAATATATCTGCTGTAGGTCTCTTCCTAAGTCTTTGTGATTTCTCCTTAGTGAATTTGGTATTCAAGAATTAGGCCCTTTCCTATTGGCTGCCCAGTGTGTTAGCATATAGCTCTTCACAGTGCCAACTTACAGCCTTTATTTCTATAATGTTGGTAATAAAGTGTTGTATTAGGTTCTGGCCCGAACTCTCTGGGCCTGGAACAGATATTTGGTCCCACTCTCAGCCCTGCTTAGCCTCAAATAATCTCACACATGCTTGTATCATTTTTATGCTGATTGACCTAGGGCCCAGGCATATTACTAGCTAACTAACCCGTGTTCAGCCATGTGGCTCGATACCTTTTCTCAGAGCAGCATTCCAGCTTATTTCCTTTGTATCTGCTGCTGTCTCCTCCTAGTCCCTCTGTCACACCCCTGTGGCATCTGTGGTTCTGCCTGGCATCTGTCTCCGCTCTGTGATGTTCCCAAGTTTTCTTAGCCTGGTAGGCCTATCCGCACTTCCTGTCTGCCTTTGGCCAATCAGCTTCTATTAAACTCATAGGTGGGACAAATAATTACAATGACAGGAAATATAACATAATCCTACTATGGTAAAGTTTCTAATTCTATTCCTGACTGTGGTAATTTGTATGTTTTCTCTCTCTTAGGCCATCTATCGAAAGGCTTGTCAATCATTAATCTTTTCAAGGAAACTTCTTTTGGTCTCACTGATTCGCCCCTTCGTTTTCAACCCTCCACCATTTACCTCTGTTCTTATCTTGATTATTTTCTTTATGTGGATAGTTTTGGAACTGGGTTGCCCCTCTTTTTCCTAGTTCCTTAAATTGAAAATGTGGTTTGTTGATTTGAGATTCTCATTTTGGATTTGTTTGTTTCATTTTTTTAGCATGACCATTCATAGCTGTAAATTCCCCTCAGTTTGTTCTGCTTTTAATGCACGCTATATACTCTGGTAAATTGTTATTTCATTTGCATCCAGCTCTAAGTGCTTCTAAATTTCTCCAGGGATTCTTCTTTGACCCACTGATGTTTTAGAAATGTGATGTTTAATTTCTCTAAATCCATGGCTTTTTCAAGTTCTATTGTGGCTACTGATTTCTAATTTCATCTTTTGTTGCTATCAGGCCTTCTAAAATCCACCAAGACAATCTGTGAAAATCTGCAAAATAGCATTGAGAAATAGTATACAAAAGTACTATGTGAACCAGAGGAAACTGTGCTGGTTTTTATTCTGTTGTTATGGAATATTTTTGTCACTGTGAAGATGTGGTTTTTCTAAAATATTTATTTATTATGTATACAGTATACAGAAGAGGGTACCAGATGTCATCATATGGTTCTGAGCCACCATGTGGTTGCTGGGAATTGAACTCAGGACCTCTAGAAGAACAGCCAGTGCTCTTAACCCCTGAGCCATCTCTCCAGTACCCAAAGATGTGCTTTTGCCAAAGCACTTTCTGATTTGACTAATAATGGAGCTGACTGGCCAATAGCTGGGCAGGAAGAGGTTAGGCAGGAAAGCCAAACTGAGAGAACACTGGGAAGAAGGGATGAGTCATAAATGAAGCAGGAGACGAACCTGCTCTACTCAGATAAAGTATTGAGTCACATGGTAGGATATAGCTAAAAATATGGGTTGTTTTAAGTTTTAAGAGTTAGTAACAAGCCTAAGCTATTGTCTGAGCATTTACATTTAATAAGTTTCTGTATGGTTATTAAAGGATCCAGCTGGCAAGAATGGAGCTGACCAGTTGTTCCAATGAAAAACTGCGTACATTCTAGTGTGTTTTGCTTCTATATTTTCTATATTTCTAATGGTCTGGTACATACATATTTATAATTGTCATCTCTTAATTTAGGTTACCACTTTTAAATATAAAATGTTCACCTTTGTCTTCTGTTAACTTTTTGGATTATAGTTTACTTTGTCTACTGTGAAGGTAGCTTACCCCTGCTCCATTTTATTTAGTATTGAAATCCTTTTTCCATTTTTTCATTTTTAAATCATATGTGTCTGTGGCTCCAAAAATTAGTTTCTTATAGATAGCATATTTTCCCCTCATGTATTTTGTATTCACACTGCTGATCTCTCTCTTTTAATTAAAAGAGCTTCATACATCTACATTTCAATCAATTATTAAAAAGAAAGTGCTGTGGGACTATGCTTTTGTACACTGTAAATATTTATCATTGTAAATATTGGTTTAATAAGATAATTGGCCAGAATCTAGGCAGACAGGTTGTAGAGGCAGGGTGACCAGATAAGGGGAATTCTGGGAAGGGGAAGAACAGAGGAGACACCAGCCAGATGCAGAGGAAGATGAGTATGCTGCAGCAAGCCATGTGACTAAACACGGATAAGAATGATGGGTTAGTTTAAGAGTTAGCAAGTAATAAGCCTGAGCCATACACCAAACAGTTTATCATTAATATAAGCCTTTGTGTGATTATTTGGGACTAAATGGTCATGGGACCAGCTGTGAAAGACAGAGAAACTTCTCATTAAAGAAATGTATTGTTATCATCTTGCCATTTGTTTTCCTATATGTTTTATAATTTTTTTTTCTTTTCAGAGGCAGGGTTTCTCTTTGCAGCCCTGGATGTGTGAGAACTCACTTTTTAGACCAGGCTGACCTTAAATTCCCAGAAATCTGCCTTCCTCTGCCTCCCTAGTGCTGAGACTAAAGGAATGCACCACTACTGTTGGCTTTTGTTTTTTATATTGTTGTTGTCTTTTGTATTTGGGTGATACTTTTACAATGAGCCATTTCTACTCTTTCTCAAGTATACCCAATAGCTACTCACTGTCACTAACAGATGAGTTACACCTAATGCTATACTTTATCCTAAAGCCACAACAATCTAGTATAGATTAATAGCATCTTAACGTCAGTAAATCTATAGAGGTACTATTCCTGGTTAGCTCACTTCCTCCTTAGTACTGCTGCTGACATCACAGTCACATACCCACCCTACATGCTCTTTACAAGATGAGCCTATTATCCTTTAAATTGCATTAGTCTTTTAAATTAGAAAGGAAAAGATGCGGATAAAATACCATGTAGCTTTATACTAAACATCATCATCATGTTTAAAAGCTGCTTTCCCTTGGAGAGACAGGCTGAAAACTTTTGTGTTTGTGTGCTTGCTTGCATTTTAAATGTTACATTTGTTTGTTTGTCAGATCTCTATTCCAGTTTGCTGGTGATCTTTTTGGCCTATTTAAATGTTCCTTTAACTCCTACCACCAAAATATTTTTTATCTCAGCTGCTGACTTTTCAGCTCCGGAACTTATTTTTTGGATTTTTCTAGATTTTCCTCTGAATGTGAATCTTTACTGTACATGAGCTTTCTAACTTTCTCTGTATGTGTTTGACCTTTTTACTTCTGTATTGCTGAAACCACAGTATCCTATAGCAATAGCTTAAGGGAGGAGAGATTTCTTTTCTCATGACTTCAGCCCATCGTGGAAGGAATGATATGGCAGAGGGGCTCGGTATAAGGCAGCAGAAGGGTATGACAGAGATGCTTCACAGTGCAGCAGAACAGGACCACCCCTGGGCAGCACACCAGATAGGCCATTTCTATAAAAGCTGCTATAGGCAGCACCAGTTACTAGAAACAATGTTTAAAATACAAACCTTCAGGTTCCAACCATAACAGCTGCTTTGAGATGGTCTAGGGCAGTGGTTCTCCACCTGTAAGTTATGACCCCTTTGGAGATAGAATGGCTTTTTCACAGGGGTTGCTAAGACCATCAGAAAATACAAATATTTACATCAAAATTTATAGCAGTAGCAAAAATACAGTTATAAAGTAGCAATGAAGATAATTTTATGATTGGGGCTCACCACACCATGAGGAATGGTATTAAAGGGTCACAGCATTAGGAAGGTTTTGAGAACCACCATTCTAGAATTTAATGTCTGTCTTCTAGGTGATGTGAAAGAAAAGTGCAAGGTAGAGAAGAGGCTCTGGTCCTTGAAGTCCCCTGAAAATCATCTTAGCCTAAGCTGAAGTGACTTGCAAGAGAGGGAGATTCAACAACAATGCTGCCATCTCCATCTGAACCTCTGTGACCAGAAGCAGCTATGAACACACAGGGTCCCTGATGTTTGAAGAACAGGTTTTCCTTCATCCATTTTAGCATCACAAACTGTATAAATTGTCCCAGAAAAACACACAAAGTCACCTGCTGATTGTAGAATGTATAAAGCTTCTACGAATGCTAAGAACTGGAATTCACTTTACTTTACCACTCTGAATTGCCTATAGAAGCTGCCAGCCTTCAAGATACTCCAGAGTTCCAGGGTAACGACAGCCCAGATTTGGTAGTGACAGTATCCAAGTAGACAGATCCCTTAGGCACAGTCTCACCTCCCCATACCCACTAGCTAGAGATTCTGAAGAATGTGAATGAAATAAAAAAAACTTGCAGCTTCAAAATTCACATTGACTTGCTGACATGTTACTATGCTTGCTGATTTCCTCTGATCCAGCACTGGTACCTCTGGCCTTAGAGAACAAACCACAGATAACTAGCTCTTTTACTCTTCCTAAAAAAGAAAAAACATTAGTAACATAATTTCTGGTGGGAACAGAAAGGTAGGGCAGAGAAAACTGATGTATAGACTCTAGAATTAAGAATTAAGTTGGGGGGTTGGAGAGATTGCTCAGAGGTTAAGAGCACTGACTGCTTTTCCAGAGGTTCTGAGTTCAATTCCCAGCAACCACATGGTGGCTCACAACCATCTATAATGAGATCTGGTACTCTCTTCTGTATATACATAACAAAGAAATAAATACATTTTAAAAAAAAAAAGAACTGGAAAATATTTCAATCTTTTATTCATAAATCCATGTCTTAGTTAGGGTCCTTATTGCTGTGAAGAGACACTATGACCATGGCAACTCTTGAAAAGAAAACATTTAATTGGGGCTGGCTTATAGTTTCAGAGGTTCAGTTTATTATCATCCTGGTGGTGTGCAGGCAGACACGGTGCTGGATAAATAGCTGAGACTCCTGCATCTTTCAGGTAACAGAGCCAACTGAGACCCTGAGCAATATCCTGAGCATAGAAAACCTCAAAGCCCACCCCCACAGTGACACACTTCCTCCCACAAGGCCACACCCACTCCAACAAAGCCACAGCTCCTAATAGTGCCATTCTTTATGAAATTATGGGGGCCAATGACATTCAAACTACCATATTATAATAAAGCCTCTTTTATGCCACATTTCCCCTGAGTAGAAGGAGGTCATCCAGGCTCCTTGATTCCCTTTACTTCAATAATCTAACAAGGGCAAATCATGCTGTGGATCATTGTTATCATCTCCCGATTCCTTTGGTTTCAGCTCCTCTCTAAACTCCCTTCCTCTTCTCTGTCATCAAATGCTGCTTGCTCCAAGTACTCATTATAATTATGGAAGTGTGATCTTTCCCCATAGGTTGTCATGATTCTTCCATGAGCATGTGGGCTCATTTATCCAGAAAACCATTCTCATGGAGGCAGTCACATTTATAAACAGTCTGAGGTCTAATGTGTTCAAGGATAAATGATAGAAGCAGGACTCTACAGCATGCCAGGACACTGTTGACTTCTACACTGAACAAAGGGCCTCGAATAGGCTAGGCAAGTACTATGTCACCAAGTGTCTAGTCTTACTGAATTTTTAAAAATCTAGCCACTTTTTGAAAATGGAAGACTCGATCAATTTATTTTATGCTTTTGTGTTTGCCTGCATCTATATGTGTGTATGTATATGGTAATATGTATTATACATGTGGCAATATGGCACATATATGTGTGGTAATACATATTATGGTAATATACATATTACTTTGTGTGTTTGGGGCCAGCAGAGGTCAGTAAAGAGCATCAGATCCCCTAGAACTGGAATTGCAGACGGTTGCGAGCCACCATATAGGCACTGGACATCAGACCCAGGTCCTCTGCAAGAACAGTGAATACTCTTAACTACTGAGCTACCTCTCCAGACCACTCTTTAATTCAGTTTTAAAATACTACATGAAATGAGCATCTACTGTCAGGTTCTGTATCACTTTAAGTGGCTTCTGAAGGTTGTATGAGTACTGATGAAAGAAAAGGCATACAGCTCAGTCTGAGCCTACTGCCTGTAACAGTGTTAAACACCTAAGTCAGGCCCAGTGGCACACACCTACAACCCCAGCACTCTACAATCCCAGCACTAGAGCTAAGAAGATTGCAAGTTTGAGACTAGCTTGAGCTACATAGTAAAACTTTGTGAAACTGTGTCACAGCAAACAAAACACATCCTAGAAAAATCCGAAGGCAAGTCTCATCATTTTATAATTGACGGCAAGGGGAGGAAATAGTAGGAAAACATTGTTACAACAAAGACTTGGTTTCCAGGCAGAGATGATGAGAACATACTGTGATTGAGCACTTGTTGACTGACAGGCATTTCTGATTATTTTATATACGCTGCCTTGTGTCATATTGTTAAAATGCTATGAGACATTCATCACTGTGACCTGTTTATAAAAGAGGAAGTGGAGAGGAAAAATGGCTTGTCCAAAGTTGTGTGGCCAGGAAGTCATGGGGCTGGGGTGTGTGGCAGTCCAATTCCTAAGTTCGTCTTTCTGCCACAAGAGCATCACTCCCATCCCATCCGTGTTGTATGACATTTTGATTATATTCTCACAGAGAAAGTTTGCTTGGAGTCAGAGGGCGGGGCCAGCCACTAGCTGACCAGAATTAATTTTAGAGGGTTAGAGGATTGCAGATGGAGACGGGGTGAGATGGGGTGGAGAGAGATGGAGGAGGCCTTTTTGGATGGAGGAAGCAGAGAGGTAGGAAGTGACTGTGGCT
Source organism: Sigmodon hispidus (assembly GCA_004025045.1). NCBI lineage: Eukaryota > Metazoa > Chordata > Mammalia > Rodentia > Cricetidae > Sigmodon > Sigmodon hispidus. The sequence goes on from PVIH01005400.1 coordinate 89,255, forward strand.
GCACCCCTGATCTCTAATCTTTCAGATTTTTATCTAACTCATGATTTTTTTTTATTGATAAGATTTTGCTTCACATACCCAGACCACACACAAGTGTTTATGTGTAAAGTTAGTTTTTTTTCTTATAATAGAACTTGCTTTGTATTGAATAATGAACAACTCAGTGTCAACATCAATTGGTTTTACTACTTTGATGGAATACAGAGTTCATTTTAGGACCCTATTAGAGGGCTTAAAGTAGGGGAAAACACATGCACTGTTTGGTCCTCCCTGATGAATCCCGCCTGTCCTTTCCTTGAAGTGGGTGGTTCAGGAATGAATGGGATTAAATAGTGTATCTATTCAAGAGACTCCTTGAGCTAGAAGAAAATGAATATTAGGATATTTCTAGTTGTTACTTATGAAAAATCCCTGGGATTAAAGGTGTGCGCTCAGGAGACAGAGGCAGGTGGGTCTCTGAGTTTGAGGCCAGTCTGGTCTACAGACTGAGTTCTAGGATGACTGGGGCTACATAGAGAAATCAGGTCTCAAAAAAACCAAAAAAGGAAAATGAGTAGTCACGCAGGTTGTGACAATCTTGCTATAGTGCGTACAGACACTACCTTTAGAAGACAGCCACACTAAAGGTGAGAATAGGACATGCTTCATACTCCCAAGGAAGGCCTGCAGAAATGGCGTGACCTGGGAAGATCATGGCAAACCTCTGAGGCTGTTTCCTTCCTTAGTTAAACAGGGATAATTCTTTGTTAGACTTTGTTAGAGATACTGGACACACAGGGTTTTATTGTTAAAACTGTTAAATTTTTTGTGGGGGGCTGGAGAGATGGCTCAGCGGTTAAGAGCACCCTCTGCTCTTCCAGAGGACCCGGGTTCGATTCCCAGCACCCACGTGGCAGCTAACAACTGTCTGTAGTTCCAGTTCTAGGCAAAAACACCAAGACAAATAAATAAATAAAAGTGTAAAATAAAATTTTGTGGGTTTTTTTTTCATAAAAAGTCAACAGAAGAGACTGGAGAGATGGCTCAGTGGTTAAGAGCACTGACTGCTCTTTCAGAGGACCTGGGTTCAATTCCCAGCACCCACATGGCAGCTAACAACTGTCTGTAGCTTCAAGATCTGACACCTTCGCACAGACATACATGTAGGCAAAACATCAATGCACATAGAAGAAAAATAAATAAGTTATTTTTTTTTAAAGTCAGCAGAGATTCTACCCTATCACAAATGCGCTAGTGAGATCCATGTTCTGAACCGTTGAACAAATGAATATCTTCACAGCTGCCAATCTCTACCCAGTCACAGTGCACATCTGTGTGGCTCTTATACATGAATTTCTCCAAAATCCTATCAATCCTGTATCTGTGCAGGTCACAGTGGGCACCATGGAAAGTGTCTGTTTCTGAACATACCTTGAGATAGAACCATCAGGTCTTAAAAAATTATATATATAGTATGTTTAAAAGAAAAAAAATTTTATGAATGGGGGAAATGTCTAAGCAGGTAAAGACACTGCCTACAAAACCAAGTGGCCTGAGTTTGATTCTTAGAACCCACATGATAAAGAGCACCAACTCGCCCAAATTATTTTCTAACTTCCATGTCTGATGTGGCATATACAGCCACCACCACTCTGTGTGTGTGTGTATGTGTGTGTGTGTGTGTGTGTGTGTGTGTGTGCATACATACACATATACACTAAACAAATATTATAATTTCTTAGAGAAAGATAACTTTAAGGGGTTAGGGATTTAGTTCAGTGATAGGGTATTTGCCTAACAAATACAAGGACCCACATCCTGTAGTATGAAGTTTCTGACCTGTCTGAACTCAATCCTGTCAGGCCCAGCCTAGCCCCAAGGTTTGGACCTGCAGCCCCACTGCCACTTAGCCCCAAAGAAACACATAGAGGCTTATATTAATTACAAGCTATTTGACCTATGGCTCAGGCTTATTAGCTAGCTCTCACATCTTAACTCAGCCCATTTCTACTAATCTATGTTTTGCCAAGTGGTTCATGACTTACCTGTACTCCATTACCTCTTGCTTCTTGAGTGGCTGGACCTCATCTCTCCATCACTCCACCCTTCTTCCCCTCTATCTATGCTTAGATTTCCCACCTGACTATATGCTAGGTTGCCATAGGCCAAAAAAAAATCTTTTATTATTCAATGATAATTCACAGCATACAGAAAGACATCAACATTCCATCCAGACAGCGCTAGAAATAAAGATTAATTTTCACTGAATTGTGCAGGTTTCTCTTTCTCTTCTACAGACAGGTCTGTTTAAAGCTACCAACATTCTCCTCACCAACTGCTGCTTTAAGAATATGCATGTGACCGGTGACAGCCAATTGGATATGAGAGTTACTAACTGGGAGGCTTGTCTTTTAAAAGAAGAGAGCTGCCCTTTCCTGTGAATATAATTGTCCATGGAATCTGCAACTGTCTTGGTACCATCTGAGGATAAACCTTTGTGGAGGTCGGCTGAGCTGAATACTAGAAAGAACAGGTTACTGGGTTACTTCAGTGAGGCGCTGAGCCAATAGAGTGTAGTTCTGAACCTGTGATTTGTGGGAGAGTATATTTCTGTATACTTAAGACAGCTGGATAGAAACAGACAGCATTTCTGTTATTTGCAACTTGAAGTACCTAAAGTCAGAGCCTTCTTTTGCAGGGTTTTACAAACCATTCTTCTTTGAGTGAAGTAGCAAAGGATTTAGAAACATTTTAAGTAGACTCAAAACTACAGACCTGACAGTATAATACTCTTGGCTGAAGTAAAGAAATTCGGTAGGATAAAAGGGGCTGGATAAGAAATCAATTCCAGTGTGAGAGCAGGCAACAAATCATATGTTCATTGATTTATGACACAGAAGGAAACAATTTCAGTTGAGGAATTGTGTGTGCAAATATGTAGTGACCCAGAGCAGTGGTTTCCAACTATAGTCTGTGACCTGCTCATAGATCACAAAAACAATCTATCGGGTCTAGACTAGCATTCAAAAAGTGGAAGAGAACAAATAGAATATGATAGGCAGCCCAGAAGTGTCTGAAGTGAAAAGCTCCTGGACCCTGTTCTTAAAATAATAAAGTTGGAGCTGAGAGACACATTCTGTCCTGGATTCTCCAGGGGAGGGTCCCAGAGGTACTTGATATAAAACTGAAGTGATGGCATCTGTAGCTGGACCTTGGAAACATGTGATGGTGATAGATTCTCCAGCCTGTCTCTTCTGCTTGCCCCCTTTTTCCTGTTCTTTGGGACAAGCACTCAACCACAATGCAAGCACCAAGACCCTATCTAGGCTTCTGCCATCAGGAGTAATCTAAGTTCAACAAAGTCAAATTACCTGAGGAAAAAAATGACTAAAACTCATTTAATAAAGCTTTGCAATGGTGTGTATAGATGTTTTTAAAGACTAGAAAGTGATTTTCAAGTTTTTAAAATGTATTATTATTGTTGTTATCATTATTACTATGTTTTTTAAAAGACAGAGTCTTTCAATGTAGTCATGCGTTTGCTATGTATGTAAGTCTGCCCTGAATTTACAGATATCCACTAGCCTCTACTCTGAGTGCTGGGATTAAAGGTATATAGCACCACCCCCAGCCTAGGAAGTAATTTTGGTTTTTGTTTTATTTTTAAAAAAAAAAAAAAAAAGAAAGAAAGACCAGACAGAAAGAAAAAGAATGACTCAGGGGAACAAAAATGATCCTGGGGTATAAAAGAAGTTGAGGACAAGCCATGAAAATTAATGCAAAATTTAGAAATTATACAGGTCTATGGTCTGCAGTGGTTTGGATGAAAATGGCCGCACAGGCTCTTAGACTTGCATTATGTGGTTCCCAGTTGGTGGACTGTTTAGGAACTATCAGGAGGTATGGCCTTATTGGCGGTGTATCCATGAAGATGGGCTGAGGTGTCAAAAGCCCATACCAGACCTCTCTCTCTCTCTCTGTCCTTTTCCTTGATGGTCATAGACAAACCCTTTGAAACTTTAAGCAAGCCCCAAGTTAAATGCTTCCTTTTATAAGTCACCTTGATCATGGCTTTTCATTATATATATATATATATATATATATATATATATATAACTAAGACATGGCTCTGAACCTGTTTCTTATTCACTGGTGAATACAATAGTCCAAAGGGACAGATAGCAGCTGAAAACATGGAAAACCTACCTTCCCCTCAGGAAGAAGCTGAGAAGGTCTCATTCTGCTTTTATGCTGGCATGAATTCCCAAGAAAACTAAAGAATTGAGAACTTCTTTTCAATCCTAGAGAATGGTCTTTCATAAATATCCAAAAGGAAGAGAAAATAAGTCAACTGGAAAAAAATACAGCGACTTTTGTATTACCATGCTTAAAACAGAAAGGTTTTCACCAGTTTTAACAGAAATGAAATGCAACTGAATTAAGAAAAGCACTAACGAAGAAAATGTATTTGAGTATCAAAATATAACATTATCTTCAGATGCTCAAAGACTGTGCTCACTGAATTAGTATTTAAAGAGTCCTTTGGGCAGGCTGGTCTACGTACAGCTTATAATGTATAATAGTTCTTATCTAATGTTTAAAATAGTCTTATCCTTCTGTAAAGCCAAGGACACTGTCAATAGGACAAAACGACAGCCTACAGAATGGGAAAAGATTTTCACCAACCCTACAAGTGATAGAAGATTGATCTCTAAGATATATAGAGAACTCAAGAATCTAGAGCCCAAAAACCTTGAATAACCCCATCAAAAAATGGGGTTCAGAACTAAAAAGGGAATTCTCAGCAGAAGAATTACGAATGGCTGAAAGACAAGTGCTCAACATCTTTAGCCATCAGAGAAATGCAAATCAAAACAAGTTTGAGATACCTACCACCTAACACCTGTCAGATTGGCTAAGATAAAAGACACAGATGACAGCCTATGCTGGAGAGGATGTGGAGCAAAGGGAACACTCCTCCATTGTTGGTGGGAGTGTAAGCTTGTTCAGCCACTCTGGAATGCAGCATGGTGGTTTCTCAGAAAGCTGAGAATCAATCTCCCCAAGGACCCATCAATACCACTTCTGGGTGTATAACCTAAAGACGCACATTCACACTCCAAAGGTATTAGCTCAACTATGTTCATAGCAGCATTATTGGTAATAGCAAGAACCTGGAAACAACCTAGATGTCCCTCAACTGAAGAATGGATTAACAAACTGTGGTACATCTACACAATGGAGTATTTCTCAGCAGTAAGAAAAAAGTGATATCCTAAAATTTGCAGGAAAATGGATGAATTTGGAGAATAGCCTCCTGAGTGAGGTATCACAAACCCAGAAAGATAAGCAGGGGATGTACTCACTCATTAGTGGACTAGTGAGGAAACTGGATCTGCCAGGAGTGGATGCTGAACTGAGCCATATTGGGACCATGGGACCTCCTGCCCATGTTGGGGAGGAGATGGGGAGAAGAGAGAGTGACTGAATGGGGTGGGAGGGGGAAGGGACCTTGAATAAGAATATACACGGGGGGGCTGGAGAGATGGCTCAGCGGTTAAGAGCACCGTCTGCTCTTCCAGAGGACCAGGGTTCGATTCCCAGCACCCACATGGCAGCTAACAACTGTCTGTAGTTCCAGTTCCAGGCAAACACCAAGGCAAATAAATAAATAAAGTTTAAAAAAAAAAAAAAAAGAATATACACGGATAGAAAATGTGACTTTATTCATGATAAAAAATTTTAAAAATAAAATAAAATAGTCTTATCTTAAGCATGCCAAATACCTTGATGTGTCTTCTTTATGTATACTTTTAACATGTATATGATGTGCATAAACTCATACAAGCACACATATCTATACATTAAAATAATAAATCTTTTTAAAACAGCAAAAAAGGTATTTTTAGCAGGATGAGTCCTCATTCAACCTTGTTTTAGGACATCACAAATGGTGCTTTGGTCTACATGAATGGCAGTCCTCTGTCCTGACATGCACTGACAGACTATGACACAAACAGTCTGAGAGCCTATAATTTTTTTCTATATTTAACCTTGGTCAGGCCCTCATTAGTGTTGATTCGAGCTTTGGTTTCTGAATTTCTAGAGAGCTGAAGAGGAATTGGAAAAGATTCAAAGGGACGTGACAAAAACCATTAAGAGGATGGCAGCTAAAACCAGGGGCGAGGTGAGCAGAACTGAGCTGAGTTCACCTTGGAAACTGAAAGCTGAGGGCTAATACTCACTTAATAATTTTTATCAAGAATAGGGTGGTATGGTTGAAGAAGGATGCTTGTTGGCTTTCCTCTGTCTCTATAGAGATGGAAAAAATTATATTAGAATGCAAAAAGAGAGTATTCCTTGACCCAAAGCAGAAATAAGCCACAAAGGTAAATAAATTCTGCCATCACCATCACTGGGAAAATTGGAAATATGCTCAACAATCATAATATGGAATAGTTCGGGCAGTTCACAGGAGGAGGAAATCCCCTTCAACTCTACATCTCTATAAATTCAAAAAAAAAACACTTTAAAAGAAGAGGTAGATTTGAGAGAGAAGGCTCACCAGTTAGAAGTGCACACAGTTATTACAGAGGACCCCAAATTTGGTTCCCAGCATCCATGTCAGGCAGTTCATAGCTGTGCTTGAAACTCTAGCTACTGAGGTATGTTACATGTCTGTTGAATCCTTGCTATGTTTCAAAAAGTATGTTGGTTCTGGGGTTCCCATGTTAAATAAAACATCTTGGCCTCCAGTTAGGTAGGTAAACATGGGGAATGGCTTATCAATCAGTGACTCTCCTTGGGTTGAACTATGTGCCTACAGTGCACTGGTAACTCTAGTGTGTGTGGTATGTACACATGCTCTTCTAACAATGCACTTGACAACCTAGAACCCCACCTATCTGCATTAAGCTGTGTGCACACCCTGCACTAAACAACAGAATAAGTTTATACTCACCTGAGAACTAATAAAGACTTCCTTTTTGTGGATAGTTTCTATTCCAGAGCATATGTGGGTATGGAAGATGAGGCTCTGTTCCAGCCTAGACTGGTTTATGATATATGCACAGAAAACAAATGTGTCCTTTGAGATAATATTTAGGGAAATCCCCCTATTTACCACTTACACCTATCCCTAATGGGTGTGTATATGATTAAAATCAGATGCAATATGGGAAGGCATGTGCAATAGAAAATAAATTATATTAGTTAAATATATCAATCAAAATAGAAAACACTTAAATTGCAGCTAACTCACTTTCCCTTTGACACCATAAAAAGAAACCCCAAACAATAATCCAGGTTACCCCTCCCCACAGAACTCTTTCACTCAGGTGACGCACCAACTTTCTTGGCCATGTGACCAAAACAAGCTTTAACTTAGTTCCTAATAAAACTTTCTAGCTTTCCTTCTTGAAAGTATGTCCTTTCCAATTCCTTGGATAAGACACTGAGATCCTGGGAACACAGGGTCCAGACAGCAACCACTAGAGACACCAAGAGCTGACAATCTGCTGAGGCTCTAGAGATATATTACTGGATAGTACTGCCATCTAAGTATAAGATGTGTCGGAGACAAAACAATGAGGCCTGGATGTTCAGGAAACATCTCCCAAAATAGAACTCTGGGAAAAAACTACGGAAACAGATTAGGTATACATTTATACAGGAAGTATCTCTTGGAGAGAATAAGGTGAATGTTAAAGTAATCATACAAAGAAGCCAGATGTGGTGAGACAAGCTTTTAATCCCAGCACTGAGGAGGCAGGGCAGGCAGATCTTTGTGAGTTCAAGACTAGCCTGGTCTACAGAGAAGGGTCCAGAATAGCCAGCGCTAAACAGAGAGACCCTGTCCCAAGAAAAGAGAATGAAAGAGAGAGAAGGAGGGAGCGAGAGCAGAAGGAAGAAAGAAAAGAAAAGAAAAAAGAAATCATACAAAGAATGACTTTCCAATGCTGATAATATCTCAGGCAATATACTGTATCAAGTATCTAATTATTATAAACTCTTTCGAACAACATGACCCATATCTCTAACATATGTGCTGCTATGTTCCAGAAAATATGCACATTATAGTAAGTCAAACATAGAGTTTCTTGGATCCCAATGCAACACAGAAAACTGGACTCTAACTATGGGATCACTCTGGGTATTTTACAAGGAATTTTAAATGGCTTGTTGAAATTGTGACATGTTTATACGAAACAAAAAGTATCCCCAAACTATATAATTCAAATTAGATATGTCAAAGTTAATGTGCTTAAGAAAAAACACTATTCACTATTCAGAAAGCTATTCAGCTTTTCGAGTTAGTAATACACAGAACCAGCACCCTGATTAAAGCTTAGAGATGGGTGACAGAGCCCAGGGAACTGTGTTCTGTCAAATTCTTTTGCTGTGGCGGATCTAATCCAGCACTGTATGACATTGTTGTCTTGTCAAAGATCTTCAGAAGACCTACTACTTAGCTTAACTCTATGGCTGCTGGGGGTATTTGTTTGTCTTTGCTGAGATAGACTATTCCAGAATGGCCTCAAATCTGCTACATAGCCAAGGATAACCTAGAATTCCTAATTCTTTGCCTCTGTCTTCCATACACTTGGACTCTAGACATACACCACCATGGTGATCTTACATAGTGCTAGGGATCAAACCCAGGACCCTAACATCTGAGCTACACCTCCAGCCCTCATTTATTGTGAAAGAAACCTCATCTTACTGAAGCCCTTCATTTTATTAGTGTAGCTTCATGTGGTCCAGAGAACACATGGCAGGATTCCCAAAAAGCCTGTTATGCCTGATTGTAATAAGCATGTTTTTACATCCTGACAGGGTAATTTTTAAACAGTCACATCAAAATATTCTGCTTCAGTGATATTGCATGAAATATATACAAAGATTTAATTCCATGTTTACAGCCACCGTCTGAGCAAGTCTTATTTGTCAGGACTGGATAGAAACACTCGTTTTGAAAGAGAAACAACTCTCCTGTTAAATGGAGCCTTCATTGTTTCTATGTTATCAGGACAAGGCAGCCCATAGGTGGCCCAGGGAAGAGGAAAAAGAACTTTGCAAGGCAAACATAACTCCAAACACATACTCAGATGACTTTATATGCATATTATATACATACTTAAATATGCATATTGAAGTATATATATTATACATATACTTATTTAAAATAAGTTTTTAATTTATAATTTGTTAATAGATTAGTCTGGAATAAAGCTACTAAAGTATGCCTGTAATGGCAGCAGAATGACCCTGTGTCTACACACATACATATGCAATTATACATATGTTTATACATGCCTATTAATTAAATGTAAATGCAAATATTTAAAATGTAAGAAACCTGATTATAATAATGCCTATTTGGGGTTAATCAAGGAAATTTGTTTTTCCTGTTTATGGAGATAAGTCTGAGATCAGAACCAACAGGACTGATTTCCCTGGCATCTCACGGTTTTCTCTGTGTGTGTCCATGCTTCCTCCTTCTGTTCTTACAGGGACAATGGTCACATTCAGTTAGGGTCCAGCCATGGGACCCTCATTAATTATCTGATTGAAGGTCCTATTTATAAGTAATGCCTAACATTTATTGAACAGCTATAGACCGGAAGTGCTTTGATGTACCATATATTGAACCAGAGCGATAGCTCAGTGGTTAAGAGCACTGGATGCTCTTTCAGAAGTCCTCAATTCAATTCCCGCACCCACATGGCAGCTTACAACATTCTAGAACAGTGGTTCATGGGATCCAGTGCCCTCTTCTGGTGTGCAGTTGTACATGCAGACAAAACACTCATACACAAAACACTTAAAGCTTTTTTAAAAAAGAAATGCATATTATATTTATTAGTTTGTCCTTCACCAGTCACAGGAGACAGGCTGTGTTCTTATTGACAGCCATATCTCAGATCCTCCCTATAAAAAAATCTTCCTCATAGTCTTACCTTTCTTAGTCTCACCCAGGCTGGTTCTGTAACCCAGGCTGGCTCTGTAGCCCAGGCTGGCTGATCTTAAGCCTGGCTCTTTCTGAATCTACCTCCCGAAGGATTATAGTCATGTGCCATCATGCCCAGCTTTTACCCTTCTCAACTTATAGAATTGTCATACTTCCCAGTTTTTAAAATAAAGACCTCAAAGTCTTGCTAACTCTTCTCTTTCTCAGGCATAACTCAAATGATGGTACAGGCTATGCCCCACACAAGGTAAAGGAAATGAGTTATGGTTTCCACTTTCAGGTACCAGAGACTTGTGCACTGAGTACAATTGTTTTCTAGCAGCTGCAGTTCTGAAAAGTAAGCATGTGTTAACAATCTTCGAAGAAAAATGGAAGAAAAATGTCTTGATTACAGGGCATAAAAGTGCATTTTACCTCCTACTCTGAATGAACCCAAGCCCTCCTGGCCTCCACCCTTCCCATCAGCCACTTAGCTCAGCAGTCAGTCTTTGTGCAGTCCCCCTTCGGCAAGCTTTCAGAGGAAAAAGCCAGTCCCCACCACAGCCTCTGGGTTCTGCCCCTGGTGCTGCTCTGGCTTCATCCCCTGACGGCCAAATTCTCTTTCGACCATGTTAAGCATCGCTTTGCTCTGTCCCCTTCTGTCTTTTATTCCACTCTGTCTCCTGTCTGCTTTTAGGTCCTCACTCAAATGTTATCTGCTGGGCATGGTCTTTCCTAGGAACTCCATTGAAAAATCACAGCTCTGACCTATCATTTCCTTTGTAAGTTTTCAGTCACGGCATATACCACTACTGAACTGTGTGTGTGTGAGTAGAGTGTGAGTGCCCCTGTGTGTGTGTGTGTGTGTGTGTGTGTGTGTGTGTGCGCGCGCGTGTGTGCGTGCGCGCGCGCTCGCAGATGTACATGTGTGTACATGGGAGCCAGAGGTTGCCCTCAGCTGCTGATTCTTGGGATTCTCCACATTTTTTTTAGATAGGATTTCTTGTAATGAGTCTTTCTGTGCCCCACTAGCCAGCTCCCAGATTATAATACAGAGAGCCTTTTTATTAATTAAAAAAGCTTGGCCTTAGCTTAGGCTTGTTTCTATCTAGCTCTTATAACTTAAATTAATATTTATATTAACCTATGTTTTACATTGTGGCTTTTTAACCTCTCCCCTTGCATATCTTGTCTCCTCCCCATGTCCTCTGGCATCTCTCTAGCACCTAAATTCATTTCCTTTTCTCTCTGTCTGGAAGTCCCGCCTAACCTCTTCCTGCCTAGCTATTGGCTATTTGGCTCTTTACAAAACCAATCAGAAGGAGTCTTGGCAAAGACACATCTTCACAGTGTAAAAAAAGATTAACCCACAACAGTTACTCGCTGGGACTTGGAGCTTATTGAATAGGATAGGCTGCTGGTCAACAAGCCAGTTTTCTGCCTATCTCTGCCTTCCGAGCTGGAAATTACAGGTGCTCATGACCTTGCCTGGCCTTGCACATGGAAACTGCACTCTAACTCAGGACTTTATACTTGTGTAACAAGTGTACCAACTGAGCCTTCTCAGCCACGGTGGGGCAGTTTGCTGCATTTCACGTGATGACTACAGACCCTATACGGACAACATTTATTCTATTTGGTTTATTGTGTGACTTAGCATTAGATCTTTCCCTGACAGAGAAAATGCTCACTAAATGCTTGTGAATTGCTTATCCAGATTAGAAGTTGGAGACCAACTATTCGTTGTTGTTATTGTTGTTTAGAGATGGGGTTTCTTTGTGTAGCTTGCTCTATAGACTAGGCTGGCCTCAAACTCAAAGATCCTCCTAACCCTGCTTCCCAAGTGCTGGGATCAAACATGTGCACCACTAACCGCCCGGCTATAAACTTCACTTCCTGTGCGGAGGAAGATGCTTTAGTTAGATTTCTATTACAGGGATAAAGCTCATGACCGAAAGCAATTTAGGAAGGACTTGGCTTGCACAGCCTGATCACAGTTCATCATTGAGGAAACACAAGGCAGGAACTCAAGAAGAGGAGGAACCTGCAGGTAAGAACCTAAGGCTATAGAGGAATGCTGCTCAATGCCTTGCTCCCATGGCTTATCCAGCCTCGTTTTTTTATAGAACCCTACCCAGGGGTGGCATTGCACCAGAGAGCTGGGCCCTCCCACATCTATCACTAATCAAGAAAACGCCCCCACCCAGACTTGCCTATAGGCCAATGTAATGAGGACATGCTCTCACCGGAAGTCCGTTCTTTCCCAAAGGACCTGACTTGTATCAGGTTGACAAGAAGCTCAGTATCAGAAAGCTAAAGCAATTAGACATTTCACACAAATGAACTAAGAAGTGTGTATCTTAGAGGGAAACCTAGCGTTACTACATTGATGTGTTTGACTTCTTCTGCTCAATTGATTGTCACATGTTTATTCATCCTTTCACTTGGCATCTATGGGATGATGACCCTGTGATGCCTACACCAAGTTTAGCTGCCATAAAGATGAAGAAGACGCATTCTGCACCAAGGTGGAGAGATGCACATATGGCCTAGTGAGAAAGACAGACAAATATGAGAATGATGCCACTCGGTGGGTGTGAGGTTAAAGAATTAGAATGCTCTCTTCTAGACCAGGAAATCCCCAACCACTCCTTCTTGGCCCACAGGAATCCTTCCAGGAGGAAACCACCCAAGGTGATGGGGAAAGAGGGCTGCTTAGCATAGGAAGGGGTTTTCTAAGGCAGGCAGGCATGACTCATGGGCTACGGGAGAACTGTCATCCTGGTATGACTGGAGCTGGGAGGCTGTGATGGGAGGAACCAGAAGGACTTTGAATGAGGTCTTTGGATCTAACATGCATCCCACAGAACTCTCTCAGGAGACCAGACGGGAATGAAGCCAGAAGAGAAGAGACTATGGAGGCCTGACAATTGCAAACTCTGCTTAGATGCAGGTGTTTTGAATGGAGGTATTTTGAGTTGGTCTAAAGGTGATTAAATTTTCAGCTTTCCCAAATTGCCAAGTAATTATGCAAAACAGCTGTCTCACCTCAACCCAGATTCTCAGTCCCTGCCATCTCCTGCATCCAGGATGAAGCTCAGGGGAGGGGGGGATGTTGGGGTGAAGGCTGGGGTCATGAGGAAGGTGAGAACTAGACATCTTACCAACAAAACCACACATACCCCAAAGACTGTTCACTGCAGACTCCATTCTCATTAATATGCAACAAGCAAATTGTGCTTCGAGTTCCCTTGTAGTTTGTCTAAGCTGGGTCTCAAAGTCTCTGGTTCCTCCCGGACTGGTATAATAGAGGTGCTGATTTATTGACAAGTACTGTGTTCTAGCTGGTGCTTATCTCTTCCATTAAAACCATGTAAGAGCTGGGCAGTGGTGGTCCATGACTTTAATCCCAGCACTCGAAAGGCAGAGTTAGGTGGATCTCTGAGTTTGAGGTCAGCCTGGTCTACAGAGTGAGTTCCAAGACAGTCAGTGCTTCACAAAGAAACCTTGTCTCAAAAAACAAAAACAAGAAAATTAAGAATGAATACCTCTGCTTTTATGGCTTCTGTATAATATTCAGTTGCTCTCATGCTGGGAGGGGAACTGGAATGCTATTAACTAGGATGATTTAAATTCTAAGGAATATAAAAGTTTGAGGCAATTTAGGAGTGTCTCTGCAGAACACACCACTGCGCTGTGCTGATGACTGCAGACTAAGGGGACTTAGGGAGCAATGGCTACAGATTTTTTCTGAGTTCCCCATATCTACTTTAGGGTGGATTATACAAAAACAATTGTTAGGAATCACATCAGTCACAGTGAATGGAATTATAGGAGAGGATACGAGAGGTTGGCACTGTCCCCTGGTGGATGGTATCATAAGTTGTCATCTGTTCCCGAGAGCCCACTCATCTTTCTTAAAATCGTTCACCTCCACCTGAATTTTCTGTTTCTTCTCCTCTTTCACCTGTGAAAAGGTTAGTGAGCTTCTAGACCTCACTAGGATTTTAAATGACCATTTCCTTTTGTGTGACATTCCCATTCATATTCTAAATGTGCATCTCTTATTGTTAATCAGTTTCTTGTTGCTGTGACAAAATACCTGAAATAATCAACTAAAGCAACAACAAAGGTTTGGCATGGAGAGGTGACCTGGCAGTTAAAAGTGATGACTGATCTTCCAGAAGACCTGAATTTAGTTTCTAGTATTCACATCAGGCAGTTTTCAACTGCCTAAAAGTCCAGGAGAGCCAATGCCCTCTTCTGGCGTCTTCATGCATTTGCATGTACATGGCAAACGCTCGCGCGCGCGCGCACGCGCGCGCGCATACACACACACACACACACACACACACACACACACACACACAAATAATTAAGAAAAGAAACTAAACTAAACAAAAAACAGGTACTCGCCAAACTGCTGAGTCCATGCATCCCTAACTCACTTGCGCAACCCTAGCCCATCGATGCCATATTCAACATCTATTCCTAACCCAGGTTGCCCATCATATTTTCTAATCCAGATCAGTGATTTTGTTTAACTTCGGCTTCCCTTTAGCTTCCCTGATTCCCAGACCTCAACTTAGTCTCATACCTTGTGTGCCTCCTTTTTGTGTATGGGGAATTCCACCATTCCAACTTCCAGGCTTAGCCCAGGTCACACATCCCCATACTCTACCTACACCATACCCAACCCCCATGCCTGGCTTGGGATGCACGTTGTGTGCCACTCTAGCCTGATGAGTCCATTGCTGACCCATGCTGATCTCAACCTTCAGGACCAGCCTCTGTTGTATACCCTGTATGCCAGCCAAGACTGATGAGACCCAGCCCACCTATGCCACCCCACCCTTTTAGGCATAGCTCAGACAGCATAGCTTGTACACTAGCCCAAGCAGATGAATCTGTTTGTCCCAATTATCATTTATTCTTATTTACCACTGGATTGGATTCACCCTCATTTCTCCAATCCAAAATCACCAGTAAGTAGCCAAAGGACTGACCTACAACTTTTCAAGCCTGATCTGAGTTAGTAAAACATAGTTAAATAAAACAAATTTCTAATCAATAGAGGTAGCCTAGAATCTCACATAAGACACACCAATGAAAAAGCCCACATGAGCAGGTCTTATCACACAAGACATAAACAATATGAGAAGCCAGGGCAATATGCCACCCCCAAATCCATCAGTCTTATGGAAATGTTCTCCAATGAAAACTACCTAAATGAAGCCCAGGACACAGAACTTAAAAGAACAACATAAACTTCATCAAAGAATGCTGTAGGGTGGTCTTTCTATACACCATGAATATGTGTTGCTACTACTGGTTAATAAAAAAAGCTATTCTGGCCTATGGCAAGACAGGATATATCCAGACAAGGAATCCAAGAGAGATACAGGAAAAAGAAAGGCAAGGTCAAGGGAGACACAGACCACTGGGGGAGCAAGATGTAATGGAGCAGAAGTAAAGCTACAAGACACATGACAATACATATGTTAATAGAAATGGGTTAATTTAAGATAAAAAGAGGTACCTAGCAATAACCCTGAGCCATAGAGAAGACAGTTTGTAATTAATATTAAGCCTCCAACTAGTTATTTGAATACCATCCAGGAGGGAGAGATTCATTGGTCTACAATTGGCATCCAACGTGGGGCAAAATTTTCCACCTAAAACCTGAGAGAGCTTAAAAACATCCTAAAATGAAGCCAAGAGCAGCTTCCTCATTTATGTTGCTCACTACAGGCCACAGTACAAAGATGTGTCCCCTGGTTGCAGTGAGCTTCAGGGGCAATGTGGTGGACATCTGTGGTCTCTCACAGGCTGTGGTACAAAGAGGTTTTACTCAGTCAGTGCTTGCAGGCTTTGGATCCCAACTGTAGGCTTAAAAACAGAGTTCCACACTACTTAATCCTGCTTCCCAGAGTTGGGGAAGTTAACATGACATACACCATGTTGAAAAGTCAAGCGGGGTAGAAGAAGCAGACAAAGCCATGCTCTGGTCCTAGTCACGCTGCTTAATGGTTTAAAAACTCTCCACAGCAGCATTGTTCATAATAGCAAGAACCTAGAAACAATCTAGATACCCCTCAACTGAAGAATGGATTAACAAACTGTGGTACATCTACACAATGGAGTACTACTCAGCAGGAAGACAAAATGATATCTTAAAATTTGCAGGCAAATGGATGGATTTAGAGAATATTCTCCTGAGCAAGGTCTCACAAACCCCAAAAGATAAGCAGGGGATGTACTCACTCATTAGTAGACTCTAAACAAAAAAAGCAAGATACAAAGCATGTCCAAGCTGCAAACCACAACCACTGAACAGCTTGGGATATGAAGCACCTTGGACCGGCAGCACCTTGGATCCCACTCCCTCCAGAGGAACACCTGAGCCAGTCTTGATATTAGGATGAGGATATCAGACTTGCCTGGAGTAGATGCTGAACTAAGCCATATTGGGACCTTGGGACCTCCTGCCCATGCTGGGGAGGAGATGGGGAGATGTGGACAAGATACAGTGACTGGATGGGGTGGGAGGGGGAAGGGAGCTTGAACAAGGATATACATGGATAAAAAAATATAACTTTATTTATAATAAAAAATAAAATGAAGTGAAATGGAAAAAATAAATAGAATTTATCTATAAAAAAGGGGAAAAAAAAGAAAAATTCATCTTCAAAAGTCTGGCAGAGACACCAGATAATGAAAAGACTTTCCATACTCATGAATTGAGAATATTATGAAAATGACCATTCTACAAAAATCAATTTACAGATTCAACATAATCCCAATAAAAAAAATCCCCCACAGTATTCCTCACAGAAATAGGAAAAAAGTCTTAAAACTCATATGGCACCCACAAAAGACCCCACATAACCAAAGCAATCCTGTGAATGGGGGGAGTCAATGCTGGCAGAACAGAAGGAGTAACGTACCCAATTGCATGCTATATTACTGAACTATAGTAATTAAAACAGCATGGCATTGCACAAAAACAAAACAACAGTGACATGTAGATCATGGTTGGGAGATGGGAGAAGGTGCTCTAGAGAGGGAGACAGGATAAAGGTGCTATGAATGAGATAATGAGAATAATCGCAGCGGGTGTTTAAGGAAGAAGGGCCGTACTAAAGGAGAGGGAGGGGATAGTTAAAGAAAATTAAGGATTATTGAGAAAACTCATAGGGAAACATATTTGATGTTTACGTTGTATGTATTGCCAAATTCTGCATGTCCTTGGGGATTAAAACTGGGGTGATGAGAAAAGACACATAGAAACATGTACAGAGACGCTGGGATGGGGTAGGTTATGCACACTCTGATAGATTACATTAACTACAGCCAGAACCTCAGCATGTATATTTTATACATCTGAGGGGAGTTTATTGTATACAGCTGAATAAGGTGGAGGGTTTATAGTACACAGCTGAGCAAGGGGGCAGATTTAGCTCTTTTCAGGGGATCTCTGAAGGGAGCAGACTGAGGCCGCAGTTACCCTGGAGGAAGAAACCATGGCTGAGTTTCAACATACACATTCAGACCAGAGGCAGGTTCTACATTCCTCTGAGCATCACCAAGAGAAGACTTTGACACTCCCATAAGTCTGAGGCATTGAGATACTTACATGTCTGTGATCGTATCAACAGTACTTCATCTACTTCTTACACATTCACTCAAGGCTTTCTCTGCTCCCTACAACATATATAATATATATTTATGTATATGTGTATATTCATAGTGTAAATAAAGTTATGGCCCTTGGTGTGATAATACTTCCCCAAGAACTACTGATGACATAACAAAAACCCCAGTGCCAGGCATGGGAATCTCCCTTCAAGTCATTGGTCAGTGGGTTCAAGAGACTCCCCAAACAATACAGGCTATTGATGTTCTTGGTTGCCTAGAACTTGACGTTGAGTTCCTATTGCTAAAGACGCCATATACTGTGGACATAGGGCTTTGAGGGGTTGAACTGAAACTAATCTGGAAGCTTCCTCCCTGACGACTAGTTCTCACAGCATCCAAAATTATCTATACAAGCTGCCAATGGAGAAAAGCACTTAAAAGTCTAACCAAGCTATAAAGTCTTTGTACCCACAACATTGACTATTATACCAAAATATACCAAAGGTAATAGTAGCAATTATATCTCAGGGATTACCAACAACCACTTAATTCGATTTAAGACCTTTTCAATAGGAGAGAAATCATACCTGGTACTGTAAACCTAACCAACTACTTGTAGCTGGTGAGGTCATGGACCCTAGAAGAGAACTCAGTATTGTCATGTCCCTAAACTAGTAACATCTCCCAAAGCATTCTAAATATTGACACTTACACCCATAGATAAGAATGGTTTCACCACTACTCTTGGAGCAGAGTCCATTATAGAAATACACAACTCATCAAAATGCACAGAATGGCTGACTGTGGGATGCTCAACCCCAACTGATAAATCTACAACATAATAGCTAAGCCTAAGGCTCAGGAAATATTTATGGAAGGGGTGTAAGAGCCAGAGGCCTGGGATACTTGCAAGATTGTGTCTTTTTTTTTTAATTTTAAGTATTTATTTTTATTTTATGTGAATTGGTGTTTTGCCTGCATGTATAACCGTGAAAGGGTGCCAGATCTTGAAATTACAGACAGTTGTTAGCTGCCATGTGGGTTCTGGGAATCGAACTCAGGTCCTCCAGAAGAACAGTCAGTGCTCTTAACCGCTGAGCCATCTCTCCAGCCCTGCAAGATTGTGTCTTAATGTGTATGACAGGGTATTGTACCCATGAAATCTTAACAATATGCTCACTTAAACAATACCTGCAGGAACCCCACAAGTTGACATGTCAACATGGATAGGAGAAATCTCACCAGGCATTCTTCTGCCTATGGAGGGTGGTGGGGTTATAAGACTGAAAATGAAGCAGGTCTAACCTACAGTATAGGATTCTATGGAAATACTGTAAGATACTTATGAGGCAAAGGGATGCTTACGCCTGAGAAGGCAAAGGCCCTTGTAAGAAATATCCATTCTAGATATGGTGACCACATGGTTTGTTACTCAAACCAGCTAACACTAGAGGACAAAGGGCAAAGATGAAGTGTCCAGGTCACCCGGGAAATCTTATCTTCCCATTAGCAAGGGGAGATTTCTCAGCCGCAAATCAATTCTTTGTTTTTATTTCCAGATGCAACACACACACACACACACACACACACACACACACACAAAAAAAAAAAAAAAAAAAAAACCACACACCTCAATGTAGTACTTCTCATGTTGACCTAGGGCTTGCCATGTAGCCAAGCCTAGCGCCTAGCTTGTCTGAGATTCTTGGTCCTCTTGCTTCTATTTCCTAAGCACTGACATCATTACATTTCATATGTAACATCATAGCCCGGTACCTCAGTTAAGTTTCCAGTTGTTCTAATAGCTGCAATTTTATATTATGTACACACTATATTCAATAACATGAAACTCAGTCACGCTTTGATGGCTTTGCTATTCCATATAGGCTAACCTTGGTTTATTAGAACTTTTAATGCTTTTTTGCTGATCATAAAGGTCACCTTCTAAAAGACCTCATTAAAAATAATACTGTGTGATATAAATATGACTAAAGAATGAAAGCCCATAATTAAAGTAGCAAGAAAAAAATTTTAAGTGCCATCAAGAGTTTTCGGTAGTACAAAAACAATAAACTTACATTTTAACCAGGCTGACATTTATTTTTGTTTTGTTTGACACAGACTTTCAGATGTGACCCAGGTTGATCTTGGACTTGCTGTCCCCACAGCTCAGCCTCTCTGGTGCTGAGATTATGGGCAGGGCCACCAGGCTTTTGACCATGCATTTTTCTTCAAAGACTCAGAAAACATTTAGGGAGTTAGAACAAGCATCCACGGATCAACTGAGACAGCAGCCTTGGTGTTGGGATGGAGCATTCTGGACCCTGACGTTTATCTCAGGGCTAGAACCAGGGCTTGATGATACACCTGAAGTGCAAGGCAACACTAAGCTTCCAGGATTGAGGAATCAGTCAGGAGGAAGAACTACAGGAAGAAAGAGGTAACTGGATGGTGTGAGAGGAAAGCGGCTGGTCTTATCTGAGGCTGGTTTAATTTACACCCCCATTCTGGAAAGAAATGAACGCATCCCTAGTATGCTGGCTAGTTTTATATCAACTTGATGCAAGCTAAAATCATCTGAGAGGAAGGAGCCTCAGCTGAGAAAACGTCTCTGTAAGATTGCTTTATAGAAAAGTCTGAAGGACATTTTCTTAATTAATGACTTATGAGAAAGGATTCATACCATTGTGGGAGGGACCATCCCTGGGCTGGTGGTCCTGGGTTCTGTAAGAAAACAGGCTGAGCAAACCATGAGGAACAAGCCAGTAGGCAGCACCCCTCCATGGCCTCTGCATCAGCTCCTGCCTCCAGGTTCCCTCCCTCTCCTGTCCTGACTTCCTTCAATGATGACAGCGTTGTGGAAGTGTACGCAAAGAAATCCTTTCTTTCCACCCCAAGAAGCTTATGGAGTTTCATCACAACAATAAAAACCCTAACCAAGACACGTTGTAAAATATGTCATCTTAAAGATTAATTTTTTAAAAAATTTAATTTAAATTTTTAATGGACTCAAGATAGTTCTGAAAACATCTTATCATTTTCTACCAGTGATGACAAATTACTCCAAAAGGTCTTTTATTCTGTAGAAATATTGAGACAAAAGTTTGACACAGGCTTGCTTATAACTTGAGAACAGGACTAGAGGGTATAGGTAAGAATTCCTGGGAAGAAGCTATGTCTGCAAAGACTGATAGAATTTAGTGATGTGGGGAGGTTGGAATGATGCAAATCTAGAGAACAATGACATTACCCTGAGCTAGCTTCAGCCCCCTAAAAAGCCATTTCTTGCCCATCACTGTGTCAGAACTAACACCCTGTGACAAGTAGATGCACCCACAATAAAGGTCCTACAAGCCTGAGCAAAAAATACACCTTTACATCTGCAGAGAGTTGAAATGCTGAAGATCAGAGGCAAAGTATCTTAAGCTATTATCAGTCCCTTGAAAGCCCTATCTGATCTAACATCAGTTCAACAAATACGTAAAGCATTTGCAATGTATCAACAGAACTGCAGCTTCCACCAATCCAAGAGCTCAGAAAGTCACTAGATGACATGTAAACCCATACCCAAGTTCCCCAGCCTCCTGTCTATAACTAACACACCTGATGTCCCATGAATGTATCTGGGGAAGTTCTTCATGTATGGCCCGTTTTGTTCTATCACTAAAAAGGCTCCTGCAATGGCTTCTACATTGTAACATATGCTGTAATCAGGTCACCCATATTCCCAGGCTATGGTCATATGTTTGGGTCAGAATAAAGCGTCTCTTATTCCCTTAGAAGCAAGAGCTGTATATTACTTGAACCTCATCTTCAGGTATTATTTTTTTTTCATAGCTTGTATTACTTTCTATGAATTTGACTTCCAAAGTATTAACACAGAGCTCTTGACCAGTTTTTTGTAGGTGGTTGCTTTTTCTAAGTTTCATGCTTAAAATAATATATAATGTAAAGATTTTTAGCCCAAATCAGCTAATTTTTCTAGTTTAGGAGCTTGTTTTGTGGCTAGGCCCTGACTTCAAACTGGGATCTTCAGCCTTTTTTCCATTGCCTCCTGCAAATGCTGCCCAAGGCTAATTGTTTCTGCTGGTGGCTCAGTGAGGGGCAGGCGCTGCATGCTCCATATCATAAGAGCTCAGCTACATTTGTTCTGTAGGAAGGAGTCTAATGCACACATTGCTAATGGTTTGTTTATTCTGTGTTAACCATCAATCTGGATGTCATCCAGACAATTGGCTCAGTGGGAATGCTAGACTCAGTGGCCTTGGTGTGTGTGAGGCCTCCCCCTACAGAGAGAAAACAAATGAGGAGAAAAGCAAAGATTAGTCACCTGACCACAGGGATAATACTGAAGTCAGGAATGATTGATTGATTGATTGCCTTTGTTTCCCCCACTTTATAATGGGCTGGTTAAAGGTGAGCTGCAGACAGAGCTGTAGGATGCCAAGCTACTACCTTCTCAGATTTGCTGAAACAAAATAACTTAAAGATTCAGGTCCTGAGTTTTGCCTATGTGACCTGCATCAGGACCACTGACATCTCCAGTGTTTACAGTAAGTCATCAGTGGCCCTTTGGCACCCAGAGAGAAGCCAAGCCTGTGGTCTGCTTTGGGGAACTTGATGGACAATCACATCAGGAATACATTTGGATGATTTCTGGGGGTCATTGACTTTGTTCCATATATTGTCATTTAAATCTTAATCATAATTCCATAAGGTGAGTACAAATATTGCACCCTCTTCTCAGATGAGAAAACTGATCCTATGAAGGAAAGTTAAAGATTCTCCCAAGATCCTACAGTTAGATCTAACTTACAGCCCAGTGTGTCTTGTTTCTAAGCCCAGACTTTCACCCTGGCTCTCCAGAACATTCCATCCATGAAAAGGGAATCTGATCATAAAGCACAGACATGTAACCCTCTAAAGAGTTCAGTCTTACTGTGTTGTAACAAAATTTATTTCTCAGTGTTCTCCTGAAGCGTTTTATGGAAATGAGGGCATTGTATTTTATAACTAGAGACACCCCAGGTTACAAATCTCACATTTTCCAGGCTTCTAAATCATAGTATCAGGCAGAGATTTCATGAGACCGATCCAGTGGAGAGTAAAAAAGACGCTACAGGTGATGAGATGAGTTAATGGTGCGAACTGACTGATATCACGACACCACCCTGGGGAACACAAAATCGAAGCCTGTTTCAAGGAATCCAGGCTCTCTTTGCCAAACCTCCCCAGCAGCTCCCATTAAAATCTTGGTCTAAGGTTACATCCAGTGTTTGGTTCACATGAGCTAATTGAGAACATTTTCTGCACTAGCAGCCATTTTCTGACTGCTAGTGTGTAAAATCCCCTTTCAATAGGTAGATTAGAGCTCCCTAATGGATTTGGGCCTACTTAGATTGAATTCAGTTCACATCTGCAAGGGAAAGGTGACCTTCAAAAGCTACAGGGGAAGCAGCTGTCCTGTGAAGCATGGTTCCTTCCTCCCCTGCTTATCCCAGGCCGGCTGCTGAACCCAGGCAGAGAAATGTCCACTCAGGGTGGCTGCCCACTGCTCTACTATGGGATGTTGGTGAACTTGGCTTCCTCACAGAGTACCACAAAGGACAGGCCAGAGCAGTCAGTCTTCAAGTTCAGTCAAAAGTAGAGGCATGGGCCCCTGGCAAGCAGTTGCACTTTTGAGATCTCTTTTAATTCTGTTTTTCTTTTGCTGATTGGTTAAGAAAAGCATGTGTGTTCTCGTAGTAAGAGCATAACACTGAATCAGAACACAAGTGTCTTTTCCTGTGTTGTTCAGGGAAAGACACTCCCATGTCTGAGTCCCAGTTTTCTCATTTAGAGTCAGATAGAATCTTCCCTCTGGGATAAAACAAATGAGACAATGGCGTGTCTGAAAAGACATCACAAAACTATAAACATCATAGCTATTTAGTCACAATTATTTCAGTTTTATAGCTGAGGAGGCTCAAAGCTCATACAGATTGAAGCCATATGTCCAATAAGATATAAAGCACGGGAGTTCAGGAATTACAGTTTCCAGCACCCCATGAGGTAGCTCCAGCAGCCTGTAACTCTATCTCCAGGGGATCTGACACCTTCTAACCTCAAGGGCATGTGCACAAATGCAGACATGTTCATTCACCCACACACAAACATATGCACATACACACAATTAAAAATATATTCTCTGTATGTATATTTATTTAAACTGAGCCTAACTCCAGATTACTTTCTCATTTCTCCTTCAGGTTTGCTATGAATATAATTTTATTTTCACAATATGTATTAGAAACTTAAACCCAATTGCAAAAGTATTGCAAAGAATCCCAAATGACTGTAGCCTAGCTTTTTTAGTTCCTGGCTAGTACTCAGGTATCAGAATAAGAACCAGGTACAAGAATGTTTAAATGCCCTGTCACTATGGTGTCAAGTGCTGTTATTCAGTGGCTATTTTTACACTAAACAACTCAGAGTGCAGAAAATATCCTGTATGTTTTCTCTGTCTATTGAACCCCTGTGCCCAGTGAATCATGGTCATGCAACATTATATAATTGCAAGTGGTTCTCCACAGTGCTTTCTCCAATATGACACAGTAGAAAGCGGCAATCTGCTGCCCCTCACAAAAGGAGAAGATGCTCATGTAATGCTGGACAAAATTACTAATTAAAAAATAATACCCATACACAAAAAAAAGAAAAGTATGCCAAGAGGAAGAAATTAATGGGCTATTTTCTTGCTTTCTTGCCTGAGAGGAATCTGGTCTAAAAGTTTATGTACCTCTGTGTAGTTCGAATTCTAATTGATCTTAAAAACAAAAAACCAGAGTCAGATATAGGGGAAATAGCTTAATGGTCAGAGAGACAAAGGAGCAAGTCACAGCCACTTCTTACCTCGACAACTCCTCAGCCTCAAAGGGGGTGAGCTCCTGTCTCTTCCCCTTATATTGCTCTCTCTGCCCAGCTTTATCACTTCCTGTCTCCACCTCCCCAATGCTGGAATTAAAGGTGTATGCCTCCCTGTGAAAAGGCATGAGACCCCACAGATCAAAGCCGTGAACTTCTACTGCCTGGCTCTGCTTTTATTTTAGCAGGTTCAATCTCATGTAGCCCAGGGTGGCTTTGAACTCCTTCCTGATCTTCCTACTTCCTTTTCTCAAGTGCTGGGATTAAAAGTGTGTACCACCAAGGCCTGGTCTCTATGGTTAACTAGTGGCTAGCTCTGCCCTCTGATCTCCAGGCAAGCTTTATTTGTTAAAACACAAACAAAATATCACCAAAATCTTGAATTTGGGTAATCAGTTTGTCTACAAGTAGCAAATGTTTCTTGCTGATTTACAATTTCTTATTCAGTATTTTTCTAGCAATGGGCTATATAAACTAGGCAACTGTAGCCATTTTTAGTTGCTGTAATATGGGAGGTTATTAGTCTATCTATAAATAACAGCAGGCAGCCAAGCAGACAGACTTCTGCCAGTATAGCTTTTGTGCTGTGAACATCGACAATAGTTCAAATTGTCATTCCTGGGCAGGTGTCTAACGGTGGCTCCTGTAGTTTTCCAATGGGCAAAGGAGAGTCACTCACAGCTCCTGGAAAGGGGTCAGGAGATTGATAAACACGGTTCAAAGGGAAGAATAGGCTATCATGATCTGATGTGTCTTTTCAACGCAAAGACAAAGCAAGAAGGACTCAGAGATATCAAGGCCTTATCTCTGGGTATGTCTGTGACAGTTGTCTGGAAATGATTAACCAAACGTGGGTAGAACCAATTTATGGGCTGGAGATTTAGACTAACAAAGGGGAAGAGGGAGGAAGCAGCAGTGGTAGAATCCCTGTCCTTTCCTTCTGGATCCATGGAAGGGTCCCACCCATGCCTTCCCAGCTGTACCCTGTTGAACCCTGAGCCTAGACAAATTCTTCTTACCTTAAGAAAAAAGAAAAAGAGAGTAATAATTTTATCCAGTAGTCAGGCTTCTGGGTACATATCCAAAAGAAATAAAAGTAGTTTGTCAAGGGACATCCGTACCCCATGTTTATTCACCACAGTATTACTCATAACCACCAAGATATGGGCTCAACCTAAATGTCCACCAGAAAATGTATAGATTAATAAAATAAACTGCCATTCAACCTTAAAAAGGAAATCCTGGCATCTACAACAATACGGAAGGTCCTGGAGAATATTATGTTAAGTGAAATAAGCCAGGCACAGAAATCAATATCATATGATCTCACTTATCTAATGACAGCCAACTCACGGAAGTAGGAGGTGACTACCGGGGCTGAAGGGGAAAGAAGAAAGTAGGGATCTGTTGGCCAAAGGGATGTAATTTTAGTCAGACAAGAATAAGTTCTAGAGATGTGATGACTTTAACAATACGATGATTGACAGTTGCTTAGAAAGACCTTGAACATCTTCACCACACAAAGATGTACGTAAAAGGTGAGGTGGTGGTATGGCACCTTGATTGTATAATTTTACAGTGTACACATAGACCAGGATAAGACACTGAACACATAAGTCTATGTAATTGTTTTCAATTAAAATTTGACAAATGTTAGGCAGAGGCATAAAGCTGCAAGTTTAAAGCCAGCCTGATCTATAGAGTGAGTTCCAGGACAGCCAGGGCCACACAGAGAAATTCTGTCTCAAAAACAAACAAACAAACAAACAAAAAGAATCTGATAAATGTGAGAAAATTTATCCTGTAAGTTTATGAATTGGGTAGGTAATTATTTGTTTATATTTCATTTCTCCCTTACCATTTTTTTTCTGACCACTGCTTGTATACACTTTTTGTTCATTTTCTAGTGGTGAGTCCCTTCTTTTCAATCTTGGAAAACCTTTTTTTTTTTCATTTTAACAAGCATTTTCCCATACATAGTACAAGGATTTTTCCCTAGCACGTAATTTTTATTTTGTGTGTTTATGTGTTTAATTTATATTAAAAAAACAATTTATTACAGTATTCCTTGACCGAGGACCTTGTGCATGCTAGACATGTACCGTACCATGAATTGTACCTTCACCAACCAGAGATGTCAACACTCACTCTCTAGGTTTCACTGATCTTTTCTTCACTATTTCCCATCTCCAGCATTATGTCTACAGTGGTCTTTTCCTCTCCACAGACTAACTACACAGTGATTACTAATCTGTTCTTTTGTGCTTTCCTTCCATATAGTTGATATGTTTGGAATCTCTCATGCTTTATATAATAAAATAAGGATATAACATCATTTTTCAAAATAGCCAATCAATTTCCCTGGAATTCTTTCTTGAATAATTACAGGGTCCAAGAAAATGCTGGAAGAAGACCCCAGATTCAAATAGCATGTAAGAATAAAGAGTGTTCATTAAGATTCCAGCACGCGTGTGGGGTCATTCACCTAAACAAAATGGCGAGAACCATGGGAAGAGTTGCAGCCTCCTTTTAAGCACAGCTAATGGGAGTTTATGGGACAGGTAGGTCATCTCAAATATAATTGGATAAACAAGCAGTGGTTATAATGGTATGCTTTTAGTTGGCTGACATTTAGTCTCATCATTTTTTTTAACATATTTGCACAAGCTTGGGCAAGTTTGGGTATGACTCAAAAGGGGCTGCTGGATTTGTCCTTGAGACATTGTGAGGCTAGCTCAGGCCTCATCCCTGAATGTAAGGGACTTGTGGATAAATGGTCCTTTGTAGGAGAGACACCTGTTTTGTCTTTCTCAGAGAACTAAAACCTAAATTCATTTGTGAGAGAGGGCAAGTTTTACCCCTTCACAATCTACTATAAATACTTAGAAATGCTCTAATTACATAGGAATCAGTAACTCTCTTCCAGATGTGTCTTTTTTTTTTTTTTAAATGCAGAGACAAAGCAGGACCAAGCATCAGAGACATAGTGAGATCTGAAGTCATTACTACACCAACCCTACAGAGCCTGGCAATGCTCTAGAAGCAAAGCGATATATCCTAAAATTGTAAATCATTTTCAAGTGTGTGCAAGATTCTAAAGGATGTTTTCCTCTCAATTTTCCTTTGATGCGGCTGGTTTTAAAATTGGAGCTCAGAGCAATGATTATATATAAATTATATATACACTTAAAAATTCCTTTTCTACACTAGTTCATACTAAGTTTTCTTCATAATTCATGTACTAGGAAGAAAGATTTCTAGTAAAGGCACATTAGAGCAAATGTTCAGTTTAGACTGAAAGAACCAGCACCGGGAATTTTTTTCCTTGAGATAAAAATAGAGGGGAAATGTCCCCTCCTCCTACCATTTGGACCAGGACAGAACTGGCTAGTCGTGACAAGTTTTGTTTTAATGACCCTGAGACAAGATTCTGGATCCTCTCCATGTAACTTGTTCCAAACTATAAAGCTCTCCATTAAAATAAAAACCCACCAAGCAACAATTGAAGCAGTTCTTTCCTTTAAACCAAACTGTTTCATTACTTGTTAGTGACTATGCTCTGACTCTTGTTCTTTGGACTTGTCTCCAGACTAAATAATTCCAACCCTTTAGATCAGTGGTTCTCAACCTGCCTAATGCTTTGGACCCTTTAACACAATTTCTCATGTTGTGGTGACCTCCAGCCATAAAATTTTTATTTATACTTCATAGCTATAATTTTGCTATTGTTATGAATCATAATGTAAATATTTTTTGACATAGAAGTTTGCCAAAGGGATCACAACCCACAGGTTAAAAACCACTGCTCAATACAAATAAAATAAGATAAAATCCTTATTTTATGTTCACAAGCATCAGAGCAACTGCAGACACTAGTTAAGGACCCAGGAAGCACACATAAACGTGGAAATCCACATACCCTCATTTTAAAAATGTCTAAGGCTCAGCACAAATTTTTCATTTTAATTCTGAAATTCTGTCTCATACTCTGCTTCTTAAACGGTGAACTGTAATGAACCAATTTGCTTTTATCTGAGTAAAAACTCAGAAGAAAGTCCAATATGGGCTCTTCCCTCTGCAGGGGCAGAAGCTGTGAGACTGGTTCCTGGGAGGCAGAGGACCGAGCTTAAGCATCAGATGTTCCTCGCGCAGACATTGTGAAGGATGCTCTGCTTGGAGCCTGGGAGAGGTGCTAACAAATGACAGTCCTTGTGAGTATGTAAGATAAAGACATTAAAGGGCAGAAAAAGAGCAAAGAGAGCCCCGGTTGCAGCACTCAGTCTTTGACCAGTGCAATGACACATGACAGAGCTCATGACTTCTGAACTAGTCTGTCCTATAGATCTACAAGAATATAGTTTTCAGCTGAATTCTGGGTCAAGGGATCATAACCAAAGAACTAGTTTTAGACTATTCAGGCCACTGTGGCAAAAATATCTTAAGACTATTTATCTTTATTACTATGAAAAGACACCAACTCTTATAAAGGAAAGGATTAAATTGTTGTTTGCTTACAGTTTCAGAGGATTAGTCCACGATGGGAACAAGGTAACAAGCAATCAGACATGGTGCTGGAGAAGTAGATGAGATTTCTACATTCAGCACCTCACTTTGGCAGTAAGAAGAAAAAGACACTGGGCTGGCTTGGGCTTTTTAAATGTCAAAGCCCATCCCCCAGTGACACACTTCCTCCAACAAGGCCACACCTCCTAATCCCTTCCGTGATTCTCCCTGGTGACAAAGCATTCAAATCTACAAGCCTATAAGAGCCATTTCCTTTCAAGCCACCACAACTATTAATTCATAATTAAAATTCATTGCTCATAGTTCTGAGGTCTAGAAGATCTAAGATCAAGGCGCCCCTAGATTCTGTGACAAAGCACATTCCTAAGATGAGAGAAACAGAAAAGTCACCATTAAATTCTTCTTTAAGGACAACTAATTATCCATATGGTTTCTTCCTTTGTGACCCTGTCTACTCTGAATGGGCCCACACCTAATACTGTTGTTGCCTTGGCAACTAAATTTCAACATAGGTATGCGGGAGTGGAGGTAAATGTATGGCTTATAGGAACTGAATGCAAGGAGGCCAAAGAAACTTCGACTTTCTCATGGTCCAGATGCCACTTCTTTTCACTACCATCATCAATATTTCTCATTCCTGCTGGTCAGAGCTTCCAGATGTGAATCCAGGGCTACAACATGGAGCCAACATTCTAGGGTAGACCAGAACCAGGAAATGCAGTAGCTGTTGCCAAGAGACTTGGGTAAATTCCTGCTTCCTATTTCCCCCCCAATACATACATCATTTTTACCATTTTTGCATCTGTTGTCCACTCTCAGCAGGTGACAATAGAACCAGGTCACATCAGGTCACCTAGAGTAAGCACTCCAGGATGAAGCAGATGATGTTGGAATAAAATCTCCTAATCCCAGCATTGCGGAGGCTGAGGCAGAAGGATCACCATGAGTTCTAGACCTGTCCTGGCTATAAATAATAAGGCCTTTATCTCAAAACCCATCCTTAAATTAAGATACCCTTTCTACAGTTTGAACTAGTCAAATCTCCACAATGGCAAACTCTGGCTGATTGGGGGTTTTGGCCAGGTGTGGGAGCTCCATGGCAAGCTAGCATATTGGTGCCTTCAAACTTGTACCAAATAAATAAGAAAGAAAGAAAGGAAGGAAGGAAGGAAGGAAGGAAGGAAGGAAGGAAGGAAGGAAGGAAGGAAGGAAAAGGAAATGCTCTCAAATTCCGTTGGGTGTTAGAAGGACACATCAGACACGTGCTGATAGATGGGAAGCAGGAGGATGTGGGCTGTGGGGAACAGGGCAGTGGGAAGCACAGGAAGCTGGAGAATGGGAAAGGTGGAGGAGAGGGAAGTGAAACACGCAGGTGGCAGGATTCAATTCTGCCCCGAGGTCTCCAAAGAAAACAAATTCATCTGTAGCCTCTTGGGGGCTCTCAGCCCCAGCCCAAGCAGCTGCACTTATTCCCTGACCCTGTGCCTATCCCGGGATCTGTACACACAACTGGTCCTGGAGAAGAGTTTACTAAGTGTAATCTTCACCTCCTCATGATATTAAGAGGTTTCCTAGCATATGTATGCATGTGCAACGCCCCCCCCCACTCCCTCCCTCCCTCTCTCCCTCCTCCTTCCCTCCCTTTTCCCTGATCTGTGTCTAAATGGTTGTTCACTCACTCCCCGATCCTTTCTGGAGTTAATTCCGTGCAAACAATACAAAACTGAAAGAACGCACAGCAGTTTCCAGAACACACCGTAACAGATTCTGTTCTCAGATTATACACACAGGAAGGAAGTGCTTTCCAGCAGGTGGCAGAACCTCCGTGGGATTGTTTTGTTTAGGAAACAACCTCTCACATCAGCGGGCTGGAGGCTCCAGAAAGCCTTTATTGTTTTAACTTGGGCACTTGGTGTTTGGCCAGCTGCTCTGACATTTCATGGTGTGAGTGACTCAGTGGGAAAGCAAAAGGCAGTGAGCCCTTCAAGCCAGAAAGGAGAACTTTTTGGAAAAGATATGCGCCCCCTGGAGAGAACTAAAATGGATACATAGACAGCAGGCATTTTCCTTTCCCTTAAGCTCTGAGCCCGCTTCAGACTAATACCAGTTTAAGAGTACCCAGTCAGTTGGCGTCTGCACCCCCACGAGCAAAAGGGGAGCATTCCTTTTACTCTTTTTTTTCTTTATGCTGGGCGTGGTCCTGCTTTTAATTTCCGCACTTGGAAGGCAGAGAAGCAAGTAGATCTCTGAGTTCGATGCCAGCCTGGTCTACACAGTGAGTTCCCAGGACTACCAGAGCTACACAGAGAAACCCCGTCTATGGGGGGATTCTTTTCTTTTTTTTTAATTCCCTGCTCAAAGCAATAGCACTCGGTAAGGTTTCAGATCTAGGTGGGGGCCCATGAACTGTCTTGTCTCCGGGGTGTCTTCCTTGAACAGGCTCTCCCTGGTAGGTAGGCTCTTACTTCACCCTCATTCCTGCTGTGCTCAGTAACTTTGAAATAAAACATATAGCTCGGAAAAGGTCCCACCTCCTGAGCAGAGAGGATCCTCTCCCCTCCCAACTGCGGATGCCTCTAATCTCCAAGCAAGATTAGGAGAATCCAGTGTTGGCAACAGATAAAAGGATCGGCGGAAGCCGGAGCAGCAAAGGCCCCAGGAAATTTACATAAACCCGGAGAAGGGTCGGCTCAGAGCGGCGGAAGGGAACTCGAGAGAAAGCAGAGCAGAAGAAAACATCTGTAATGAGCTGCGAGGGCCAGCGAGCTGCAGAGGGTCCGATCAGTCACCTCTCCACCTACACAACCTTCAAACAGCTGCCAAAGCAAACCCTTCGGCAGCTGGCACGTCTTGTCCTTCTCTCCTCCCAGGGTTGCTGGTGAGCCTTTGAAGTAATTCTTGGTGTGAAAAGCTGGGAGGATGCGCGCTGAAGATGCCCTTTGAAAAAGCCTTCAGGGGAGAAGCAAGGCTCTGGAGAAAGCAATTGCAAGGTGGCCACGGGGAGGGCTGCCAGAGAGCAGGCTGGCTGGCTGGCTTAACACTAGCTACAACTAGCGGACAGCCCAGCCTCATGGGCTTTATCCAGCACTGGAAACATACATCCCATTTCCCTCCTGCAGCAGCATAGAATACAGCAGGGCAGAATACACAGTGGTTCTCAGAACAGTACTCTAAGCCACAGTGATTCCCTACGGAAAGTGACTTTGGGGCTGTCAGCATGGCTCAGGAATACAGGTATGTGCCGCCATGCCAGAGACATGCTTTTACAGACCTTTACATGCACTTATTTGCGCATGTATGTACAAATAAATATATATTTTAAAAAATTTTAAAAACAACAACAACCAGTGTTTAACAGGATGACACATACCCAAAATTACAGCATTTTCAAGGCTAGCCTCAACAACATATTGAGGTAAGCCTGAACTACATGAGACCCTGCCCGCTCCCCCGCCCCCCCAAAAAAAACCCAGAAATAGAGTGCTTTGCTCATCTATGCTCATGAATAAGCAATTATCTAAATGTTTAATATAATACTTTTACCAAAATAGAAGACAAGGAAAGCAAAATCTAGGGTGGCAGCAGACCATCAGGGGCGTGAAGCCTGCACCTGCTTCTAGGGCGGCTTGCCAGAACCAGAATACAGAAAATACAGATGCAAAGGGGAAAGGCAGCTAGAGCAGGCACTGAGGACCCTGGAACAGGACCGAGAAGGTCTGAGAAAGAGCGGCCAGAGACTGCTCCAGACCTTGAAGGGGATCGCAGGTATTTGAGAGAGAGAGAGAGAGAGAGAGAGAGAGAGAGAGAGAGAGCGCTCCTGCAGCCCATAGCTGAATATGGGAGCTGAGCTGAGCCACCTTCAGAGGCTCCACCTCCACTGGAGCAAGCCCCAGGATTTTTTGTGTTCCAGGAACAAGGCTAAAGTGGGGGGGGGGCTGTGACCCACTTTGTCTTCCCCTCATGAGTCCATCAAGGACTTTGCAAATGTTTCCCATAAGCACCAGAAAAGGGAAGGTTAAAAACTCCGAGGAAGAGATGTCTCAACGGATCTGCGTTTCATCTTAAGAGATACTGAAAGGTCGCTGGCTTTGGCCCAGGCCACCCAGAACGCAACACTGAGAGCCACACAGTCCCAGACTAAGACCATTCCGGAGCCCCAGGGAAAGTGGGAGAAGCACTTAAGTAGGAGAAAAATACAAATTAACTTGTCAGGGTCATCCAATTAGACAGGTCTAATGAAATAAGCTCTTGCATAATGTAGAAGCATTAAGAGCTGGTGGCTGTGGCCATTTTTGTGATTTTCTTCCGACTCCTGTTCAAGGATGCAAAGGTGTTCACAGACCAGCACAATATACACAATGGTATCAGGGATCATGTGGGCATATTCAACATTCCTTAACATGCCCTTAAATGTGTAGTATGCTGTTTTAAACCAGTGGTTCCAGGGACACAAGACTCTTCAGGATCTTTTTCTTAATATTAAATGTGTTTTGCCTTTTTAATGCTCATGCTATCTATCACATTGGGGTTCTCCAAAAGGCTGCAAGACACTGAATGCTACCATTGTTCTGAGATCTAGTAGGACTTACATATTTACATATACTTACATTTTTCCCCCTGCTTTAAAAACATGCCAGTGGAGGCTGGAGAGATAGCTCAGCAGTTAAGAATGCATACTGCTCTTAGGAGTGAAATTCAATTTCTAGCGCCCATATTAGGCAGCTCACAACAGGCTGCAACTCAAATTTTGAAGGATCTGTCTCCCTCTGTTGGCCTCTGTAGGTACTGCACTCACATGCACAAATCAGTGCTCAGGCATCCACATGCACATTAGTTTAAAAAAATTTAAAAACTGTTCCAGTATTACTTACAACATGTAAGTACTGAGAGACTGTATCCACATGAGCAAAGGCCTTTGGAGTTAACAACAATTTAATAGCTTAAAGGAGTCTTAAATACCCCCCAAAATGGTGAGAAGTCAGGTAGGTAAAATGATGGAAGTATGATCTGCCTTGAGACCTCAGTAATAAACAGCATGGGAGCTGCAAAGAATTTTATTTCTGTAAAAACATTTAATTCAATTGGGTTAATTTTACTTGAAAATTCAAAACTCTATCATATTTAAATCTGATTTTCAAAGCAATCATGTATTTTAATTTATAACTGTATGTATCTAAGAAGAAAACATCTGTTTAGATATAAAATAACTGAAATTTTTTATAGATTTAGTACAATACTATTAAGATTAAAATGTATGCAATTTGTGTATAATTTGAATAAAATATTTAAAATTTAACCCACAAGTATTTACTATCAGTCACCCATAAATTGGGGGAAAAAAATTCCTCATGAGACATTACAATGTGCAGAAATAAACAGGAAATGACAAAAAATTGTATGAAGTGGATAATTGACTATTTTTATATAATTTTTTACTCTATTACCTTTTTGATTTTGTTTTATTGTGTGAGTGTTTTGCCTACACATGTGTATATATAGTATGGGCATTCCTGGTCTCCTAGGAGTACAGAAGATGGCATTGGATACCCCTAGACCTGGGGCCTCAGACCATTGTAAGCCACCATGTGGGTGCTGGGAACTGAACCCAGATCCTCCTCTGTAGGAGCAACAAGTGTTCTTAACTGCTGAGCCATCTCTCCAGTCCATTTTATAACTCTTATAAGAATGAGCAACCACCACCAGAATAGCTATAAAGCTATGGTAGTAAATTCAAGTTATTTTTTGAAGTTTTATATACATATAAAAACTGCAGCTCAACCCCCATTTTCTGTCTCATTGGTGTAAAGGTGGATTTCATAGATGATGCACCTGTGAAGACTAACCTTATATCCCATCCAGTGCATAAAATGAGATGTGTGAGCATCCCTGGGCCCGGAAGTTAGGGGCTCTCATACATACTTGTCTTCTCACCCAATAACTTCCTGAAACAAACTTCATATTTTCACACTGCAGGTAAGTTAATTGGACCATAGGGAGCATCAACTTTACCCAGACTTGTCCATCCATCCCCTTATGCTGGGCTTGGGTTATGTCACAGGTTAAGCTAAACCAAAACCCACAATATCTAATAATCATGAAGTAAGCAAGGGTAGGATCTTAAATATCCCAAAGGGGAAAGTATATAAAACATTGGAATTCATTTAGCACTAAGTTTTCTGAGTATAAACTAAATATATGTTAATATGTGGAGCTTTTAATTTTAAATTTTTAATTTTATGTGTTTTGTCTTTCTCATGCGCGACCCTGCCTGCAAGGAAGGCACGAGACCCAGGCTTCTTCCTTCTATGGTTTATTCGGGCATTTTACAGAAGTTTCTCTTTTCCTACTAATATTACCCCCACTACTGCTACTGCTGCAGCTACTACTACTACCACACACACACACACTCTCTCTCACTCACTCACTCACTCACTCTCTCACTCACTCA